>CP025646.1:18968201-18981563 GCA_003576665.1 Ipomoea trifida
CATTGAGCCAGAGGACGATGAAGAAGACTCTCTGTGTTGCATCCCTTTCTTCGCGTGAGCAAATCTTCACTTTCCCTTATGGAATCGCAACTCTATTGACCTAGGGCAGAGGAGGATCGGACGGACTGTTGTTCTGGACGCCAAAGTGAAGAAACCAACGAAGGAATTGGGTTCATAATGGCTTCAGACCTTGAAAAGACTTCTTTGCCCTTGTAAATAACGGTGCCAACCTCCAATTTCTAACGGTGGACGACATTGGGTACCGTTACAAAAGACTAAGGCTAAAATTGGGTACGAAAAATTCTCCGGGACAAAATCGAGTATTAGCTAATAGTCGGAGGACCATTTTGGGTATTAACTCTTAAAAAAAATAGACACACTGCCAAAGATAAATATAATTTAAATAAAAAACAACAACAAAAATTAGAACCAAGAAACCAAATTGCCAACATTGTCAACAAATTTGTAAAAAAAAATTAAAAAAATAAAATCAAAGTACCAAAACTGCCAATTTTTTTTTACCCACCACCAAAAAAATTATACTAAGCGCACAATTTTCCTAACCTTGACACACAATTAAACATCCTAAGCACACAACATTGAACAAAAACATCAATCTACCATACGTATATACACATTTTACAGAAACCTAAATCTATAGATAAAAAAGTGTTCTTTTGCGTCCCCTTTCTTCTCACATTCTGACTCACTCTCTCCCCAATCTCTATTCTTTCTTCTATTGTTTTGTTTGATTCCCAGTTCACCACACAAATTTTTCCCCAAACCAACATAACTAAATTATTCATGAATCTGCAAACGAAACCCCAACAACAACAGAATACAATTTCTGGAAGAAAAAAAACGCCAACAAATACAAAGAAGAAGAAGAAGAAGAAAACACACCCACTGCAACCTATAACCCAAAAAACCTATCAAAATAAAACTCCAACTCAAACAACACTACAAAAAACAAAAAACAAAAAAATAAAAACCCCAGTTCATATAAGGTCGGGCTCGCAGCTCGCACGAGCTAACCCACGCAAGTTGCAGGCTTTAGTGGGTCGGACTCTTTAGGCCCGCTATTTTGCGGGCCAATTTTTTTTTAGTCCTAACCCACCCCACTGCGAGGCGGGTGCGGACCAGCCTGCGGGCTTCGGTCCACTTTGACAGTCCTAATCCATACTAAGTTAATAGTTTTTTTTAGTAGTCACATAGTGCAAGGTTCAATTCCTGTTAAGCCAATGACTAAAGAGAGGCAGTCTCAAGATAGGAGCTTTAATTTGTATTTATTATTATTATTAATTTTTTTTGAAAACCAACGGAAAGAACTTTATTAAAATCAAACGTCCAATACAATCAGGAATAGAAGAAAACCAACTAGACGGACCAGTTTGCGAACGAGCCGCTTTAGTTAAAGCATGAGCGCACTTATTCACTGATCTAGGGATGAACTTAAAGGACACTACTTCAAAGTGTCGTCGAAACTCCTTACAGGCACTAAAGACAACAACATACATAAGACAGATCAGGCCTGAAACCATTAAGCAAATAGCAAATTGTCTGGCAATCTGACAGAATCATGACCTTAGTATAGCCTCTTTCCTTCCCAAGAAAGAACTTCTTTAACAACCACAACTTCAGTCAAATGAGCATCATTTAAACACTGAATTGGCCAATTCCTTGCTGCCAAGAAGTTACCATCACTATCCATCACCATGCAACCAAAGAAAGCCTATTCAAGATCGAAAAAAATCGTTGCGTCAACAAAGACTTTAACTACACCAGATGGGGCTTCAACCACAGACTGCGAAGATTGCAGAGGATCGTCAATTGTAGGAGTAGGCGCTACCATATGCTACCAAGCCTCCACATAACGCTGCACCTCATGCATAACATTCATAACTCCAAGGATACTTTATTTCTTCATTCTATGAGCGACTTTTAGACAACTCCAAGGCTATCCTAGACACATCTTCTATGGGATGAGTATTCATAGACATGGAACCGGAGATAGGTGAAGAAATGATAGAGATAATCATGGCTAACACTACATATTAGCACAATGAAAGGGTTGACCCACCAAGAAAGGAGAGACCTTCCGAGATGTTTGAGGTAGAGGAGAATATGGCCTTGCGAGCACAACTCAATGTTATTCAACATATGTTCAATCAAGTGGTACAAGGAACCAATCAAGGAGTTCAATCGGTTGAGTGGTTGGCACATCTCTCAACAATCAAGCTCAACAATGTCAACACTCAGTATCTTTCAGCCCTCAAAATATGACCATGGTATCTTGTTTTGACATTTGTAGAGGTTACCATGCATCTCAATCATACTATCTCTTGGACTCAAATGCCTAAATTCTTACCTCAACCATGGAGAAAATAGATGTGGTGGGGTATGCTAGACAAGGTCAAGCCTATAGAGGGTACAACCAACAAAGTAGAGGTCATATGGGCTTCTCTTGGAGCAACCCCACGAAGCGAAAACCCTAAGTTCTCTATTTAAGAACCCACCTCCCATATACAAGGTAATTAAGGTTAGAGGGATAAATTATGTGCCTACTATAAATAACATATATTATGTATATGCAGTTAATATATTATGTGTCTGTAGTTAATAAATTATGTATATGCACTTAGTATATTAGGTGGACCCTAGCTCATTGTATAGTTTGTTATATTCTGATATAAATATAGTTCAAATATCAAATGTCACCATTTCACATATATTAGTATTGAAGCAATATGTTATATTCTGATATAAATATAGTTCAAATATCAAATGTTACCATCTCACATATATTAGTATTGAAGCAAAAAATTACTCCGTATTACATATTTTTCTCAAAGGGAACATATTCAAAATATTTGAATATTAGTTTGAAATTTTGAATTTGTGATTATTTTATAATGTTATAGTTTCAAAAAGAATTAAATTTAAAAATTGGCTAAAGTGTCATTTAGCACCATCAACTATATCTGATTATTCATGCCACACCCTGACCTTTCATAATGTATATATCGAGCCACAAACCAAAAAATATTTTTCGTCTAAAATTTTTTAGAGGTTGCAGGTAAAAATATGCTTACAATGGACTTCTTTTTCTTTTTTCTTTTTTCTTCTAGCATTCTTGCCGCAATATGGTATTACCTGCGAAAGGCTTGACATTTTCTATGAACTTGGATTCGGAGGCCCTTGGTAGGATGTCAAAGAACTTCATAATACTAGTCTTATCATCCTTCAATATGATAGAGGTGGGATGGGAGAAATTATAAGCTTTGAGTGGAGAGATTCAAACACTATGTTCCATCTTCACCATCTCTAATCAAATTGCATATATCAGAACGCTCCACCAAACAATAATGCCGGCTACGGAACCCATCTTTTATCACTACTTGAGGCCTTCTAACATTGAGCGGATCTTCTCCGGGCGATCCATAGCTGCCGCAAATGCAAGTATTAACACATTTGGTCTCTCTATTCCATGCATCAACGTTGTAACATGCTTCTTTTGGAGTCGAGAGAGATATTGCAGTAGTTATTATCAAATTGTTAGTCACTAAAGCAGCAGATGGATCAGAGAATCATATATATTATATAGTAGCGGACTGAAAACTAAGGGGCAAGTGGGTGAGGATCAGAAATCATGGTAGAAAATCATCATCATCATCAACACATGCTGTAATACTGGAGGGGAAATTCATGTGTTGGAAAGGATTTAGAGACTAATTATTATTATTATGTTCAGAAGTTGTTCAGGGGAAGTTCATGTCGTCCCTCCCACGCTGTAGTTGGGCTGATCAATCTCATGATTTGTCGTTCCTCCAACGTTAACACGACTAAATATCTTCTCTCTCTGCTATCTTATACTGCCTCCTTTGTGAGAGATAGACAATGCTGCCAACGAATCAGAGTTCGAAACTCTGTGAAATAACTGTTTAGTTTTTTTTTTTAAAAATAATTAAAAACGCTTACATGGACTGAAAAATAAGGCCACATCAGCTTATTACCGTGCCATGTCATCACCAAAATTGGAAAACCTGTAGAAAGTTCTAAACGATTTTTTTTTTGTGGCTCAATATATACGTTATGAAAGGTCAGGGTGCGACATGAATAATCATATACAATTCATAGTACGGGATGACACTTTAGCCTTAAAAATTTAATTTGGAAAATAATGGTTGGTAAATATGATTTTCAAATTGAAAAAAGGAATTAGAGGATGGATAACTGAAAATCATATACCAAAAGACTAAGGTAAACAGACCCAATTACAAAAACGTATTATCCAAATCTGCATTAAAAAAAAAAACAAAACAAAAAAAAATTTTAAGAATGAAAAAAAAAAGCTTTAAAAATAGAGGTGAACACAACAATGTTTACTGATGTGTACATAGGAAGCATATAACAGAAGCCTTTGTAAGTAGAATTTCAAATATACATCACGAAGTTACACATTTGGGTATACTAATGCTATGGAGTGATCTTATAACAAAACTGTCTTCCTGCAAGACTAGCATAGATACCTAGAATACAATGATGACAAGCTGAATAAGCAGGCATTCTCCATCCTAAGTTCAGAGCAGAATCTTAGAGTTAAACTACAAATTAATGACCACTAAAGCTGCTCCAACAAAAATCTCTTCTATCTCTTGCACATTGCAAACCAGCGCATAGATGTAAAGAATGAATCAATCAACAAGTCTATCAACCCGGTTCCAATTGCTTCCTCACAAATATGGAATATCGATCTCCATCTGATTGTCTATATAATTTTAAGCCTTGAAGCGCCTAAATTCAAACCAAATCTCGTAGTGGTTGAAGAGCAAACTATCATGAGTGTGCTTCCCAAGATACTCAAGCCCAAGATTACTTAGCCTTTTTGTGCATTCGTCTCCTCCTAATCTTGAACAGAACTTTATATTGTGTGACACAAAAATACGGCCATCTAGAGGTTTTAATCTATCAACAAGTCTCTCTAACCCAACCCATACAAGCTTATCGGGCATATGAAGGAAAACAGCACTTGCGTATATCAAATCATACATGGTTCCAGATCCAAATTTACTGAACTCCATGTCTTCACCTCTTAGAATAAGAGGACGTTTAGGTAATAAACCTTGGGATGGAAGCTCATACCTCAAGGCGGCCATTAAGGATAGCTCATCTCTTTCAAGGCAGTGGTATTGTCCAGGGTTCAAGTACCGGATGAAATGCAAACCAACACGAAGGGTCCCACATCCAATCTCCAAAACTTTGGAGTTAGGAGCTAGATGAACTGATTCTGCAAGGAATTCAAACACATCTCGCCCTCCTGCCCAAGGTTCCCCATAATTGCTGTGGTGCTCTTCTACAAGGAGCTCACTGGGACAAGAGAGAGCAGTGTGATTATTTGCTTCCTCTCCTTCATAGTGTGATATTCCCTTGAACCTTTAAAAAAAAAGATTCAACATGATTTCTGACAACTAGCTCAACTCCTCAAGGAAGCAAATAAGAGTTCCAGTTTTCCTATGGGAAGAGGTAGATTCAATTTGAAAAAAGAATAAATGCAGAGTAAGAAGTCAAATAGCAAACAATGGGGAAAATAATTATTTTTTGGTAATAATTATGTAATCTGTTTCTTGTTCTACTCGATTAAACAAAGTTAATATTTAGTTGATTAGTTGTGAAAGCTTGTTCTCTTTCTTCTCATCATTCTTTTCCTTCAATATTAATAGGGATAAAGTACAAATAAGCCATCCAACTATTTGGGAAACAACAATTAAGCCACCCAATTCAAATTCATTCACGAACAACAATTAGCTTTTATTAGCAGGTAACTCTCCAATTTTTGCCTACTACGATCGCCAAATGTTAAAAAAAAAAAGAGTTTTGTCCACAGTGGATTAAGCAAAACCAAACCCCAGCTATTTAAGAAACAAGAAACTACCATTGGTGGCAAAATTTAGAGGGCTTATGAGTTGCCCCTCAAAGGTTTGATCTTTATCAAGCCCGTAAAAAAGGGGTTGTTATTTGAATTTCCCCTTTTCAATTTCTGTTCTGTGTATATTTTTCTAGTGTTAAGATTACCACCCACCCTGTTCTTTAATTTTGGTAAGAATCAGGTGGACTTTTAGAAGATTTTTTTTTTGTTCTGATATTTTGAAAGTAGTTTTGTTTGGAAGTTGAAAGTTTAGGCATGGCAGCTTCAATTTGGAGTAGTAGAACAGCTGCAGATGAGCCTTTTAATGGAGGCGGTGAGCTCATGGAAACACTTGAGCCTTTTATGATCAAGACTGCTTCTCTTCTACCGCCGCCTCCTCCTCCTTCATCTTCTTCGTCTTTACCTTCTCTGTTCCCCTCTGAAAATTATTCATTTTACCCTTCTGTTTCTTCTTTTTCTCTCTTCTCCCTCTGTTTCCTATCCCTATAATTATGATTCTGGCTTTGGCTCATCAGCTCCCACCATTATGAGCTCCGATGGTTGTTTCCACCTCTGGTACCCATATGTTTTCTTTGCAGGGATTTACAGGCTTCAGGTTTGAGCAACCAGGGTATATCGGGCTGAACCAGTTGACACCGACTCAGATTAAGCAGATCCAAGCTCAGATCAATCAGCAGCAACTACCGCCGCACCATGAGATGAGTTCCACAGCAAAAGGGAGCCAATGCTGGTTTCTTGTTTCTTAAATAGCTAGGGTTTGGTTTTGCTTAATCCACGGTGCATAAAACTTTAATAAATAAATCTATAAATAAACACCCGGCAATCCTAGTAGGCAAAAACCGGGAAGTTACCCACTAATAAAGTCAATTGCTACTTTTTTCAGGTTCATGGATGAATTAGGAGCTTATTCAAATTGAATGGCTTAATTGTTGTTTCCAAATAGTTGGACGGCTTATTTGTACTTTATCGCATATTAATATTATAAGACCAAAAAATCTAAATTCAATGCAGTTTTTCAGCCCAACCTTTATGTTTCCTCCATCCAAAATTTACAACAAAAGAGACACCTACTTACAAAAAACTGAAGAGTTTTTATAGAAGTACCCTAAATGCCAATAGTTTTGAAGTAAAATATTCAACACAACGCAGAACCAGAGAATATGTCAGGATGGGTATTTGGAATAACAAAGTCAAAATCAACTGCTTAATAACTTAGACTTTTTTCATAGTAACAAGTTCCTTACAGAACACTGATGTAGTTAATAACCTCTAAAAGAAACAGAGAGTTCCCTAGTAACTAGGAGGCTACCAACACAATTATCTAGGTGAACTTACTGACCATTCACACGGTTCAACATGTGTGACTGGCTAATTAGTCACCAAATTTTCCTTTAACCAAAACAAACTAAAAATTACTCTAAAATAGCTCAAGTGCTCAACACTAAATTGATTATTTACCACATAACGATTTGCTAAATAGAACATTAAAATTGAAACAGAAATACTTCAAATCCACAAGTTTTGAGATTAAACAGTCCAAAGATATTGTGCAAAAGCATCTTTATCGTACACCTCATAATTCAAAACTACATATAGAAGACAATGAAGTTAACAGCCTCTGAGATTAAAACTAGAATTCTCCTATAACAAGGAAGCCACCAACACAATGATCTAGGCGAACTTACTGGCATATTAGCAAAGCTGCATAGAGTTAAGCATGTATAACTTGTTAATTAGCCAACAGATTTTCCCTAATTTGGTTCATTTACACACACACACACACACAAAGAGTACTCCAAAATAACTCAAGATTAAATTGATTGCTAAAGACACTGTTTGAAGAAATATTTTAAAAACAAAAATGCCTAACAGTTTTGAGGTAAAAATATAAAATTTTGAACACCAAGCATTATAGGGGTAATACATACGGATAGGTTGGTCTAAATAACAAAGTTCAAAGAAAATGCTAAATAATTTCTTTTTCCCACATCTTTTCATAATTCAAAATTACTTACAGATCTTACTATACAAATGTAGTTAATATCCCACAACTCACTCTCTTGTAAAAAGGAACAGCTCAATCATATTACATATAGGTGAACTTACTGACCATTAACCTATAGGCTTGGTATGTGTGACTGGCCAATAGCCACCAAATTTTCCAAACTCCAGCAGATTCATATACTTCCCTTCACTCTAGAAAAACCCTAGAGTATGGACGGGATAACCACTGGTGACAGCAACCGGTGGTAGCCCCAATGATGTGGTTTCTCTAGAGAGAAAACCTTTCTGGTGGTTGTTTCCCCATTGGCGCAACCAACTTCTTTGGCTCCTCCTTTATGTTGGGGTTTTCTTCTACTTTAACTATATCTTCTTCTTTACTTCCTTCTTATCATTCAGATAAATACTACACGGGTGCTTCAAGTTTGCTTTTAATCCAGTCATATTCGGCTAGTGTGGCTTGGCTATAGTGTATGCTACAGACCTGAGGGATGGGCACAAAGACAGTGTTTTTAGCCAAGGGGACAAGGAGTTCTTGTGCTATAAGCTAGATGTCTCTTGGAAACATTGGCTCGTGATCAACTTTTTTTTCTCCTTTTAATCTTTTGGTTGGCACTCTATTGCTGAGGATTTCTTCTCCTAAAATTGAATCTTCTTGTGATCTCTTCACCCTATATAGCTCAAGAGTGCTTGCTTACAGTTACTATACTTGTGCTTCTAAATTGAAGTTCAAATATAACTTATAAGAAGTACAGGCAGGAAGCTATTGACCTCAAATCATATCCCAAAGGCTATTTATTATATGTATTATAAACACCAATAGTCAGCAATCAATCTTTCAATAAAAACTAATTCATATATGCAACCAAATCACTTTGTGAATAAGAAGATCAAACCTATCCAAATTATAAACCCATGCACTCAAATAAGCATAAATATGCACACAGATTAATACAGACATAAGTTTAAAGGGTGAATAGCATACTGAAGAAGATCCTGGAGCTGCTGTTGGCGAGTGCGAGGGTTAATCCCTTTGCGGAGCACATTCTGTCTCATATGGAGGCCATTGGCCACGATCTGCCCCTTCACCCACTCAATATCCTCCGCCGACGGCGAGATCCGCTCCTCATAGGAGCCGGTGGTAGCGGCGCTAGAGGCAGTGCGATCCGGGGCGGTAGGGCAAGAGCAAGTAGGGGGAGATGAAGGTGAAGACAGAGAAGAGAGGAGAAAGAAGAAGAAGACTGCGGCTGTGGCGGCGGAGAGAACAAGCACCGGCACTGATATCACCACTCCCTTCGATGACGCCAGCAGAGCCATAGTAGCGCTGCCAAGAAGATCTATCTGTCTTCTCTCCAAACATTTTTCTTATCTAGAGACTAGACTAGAGGAGTAGAGGGCATAAAAATTTGGGGCACAGATTAATTATATTAGAGTTTTTTCCACTTTTGGTCCTATGACTTTAGTGTTTCCGTCAATTTAGGTACACAATTTTTATTTTGTCACTTTTAGTCCTTGACTTTAATTTTTTTGTCACTTTTAGTCCTTGACTTTGATTTTTTTTTACTTTTAGTCCTTTCGGCCATCCGAGCGACAACTTTTAATCGAAATCAACAAAGTGCTCAAAACGAACACGCCTGCTACCTACTGTACTGGACCTTCGACCAGACATTCTACCTTTGTTGAATCGGAACCAACACCACTGCATTGCGCTCGAACAGTTGAGCGGCCGCCGGCCAGCAACTTCCGTACACAGATATAGATGAATTCTTCGTACCTGGTCCAGCCTCACAACCCTTCGCGGGTTGGTAAGAAGTCAGTCTTGTTTGGTAAGACGGAATTGGACAAAGAAAATAGAGTGCTCGACCGGAACAACGGCCAACAAAGACCGTAATTACATAGATAACCGCTCCTCCCCTTCTCCTTAGGGCTTTAAGGCGAACCGTATGGCTCACAATTTGTTGATTTCAATTAAAAGTTGTCGCTTGGATGGCCGAAAGGACTAAAAATGGAAAAAAAAAATCAAAGTCAAGGACTAAAAGTGGCAAAAAAATTAAAGTCAAGGACTAAAAGTGACAAAATGAAAGTCGTGTACCTAAATTGACGGAAACACTAAAGTCATAGGACCAAAAGTGGAAAAACCCCATTATATTATTATAGGATAAAATTTATTTATTATATATTTAGATAATAAAATTAAAAATAAAATTATAAACAATTCTAATATTTGAAAGTGTACTTTTATTTGATTTTAAGATCAGTGCAAAAGTATCACTCAATCCATTGTCTGCAATTACCTTTAAAAAATTAATATGTAATATGATTTATTTAATTATATTATTAGCAAAAATAAATATGAAAAATGTGAAAATAATTTAATTGTTATTGTTATTATTATAAAAATAAATCCAACAACTCATATTGAGCATAATTAACATGTTGAGCTTAATATGTTAATTGATGGAAATAGTAACGGAAACTCTCTCTGAGGCGGCCTCACCGGCGGCGACCCCTCGGTCGCCGGAGGACCAAGATCTACTCGAACGCAGTACCAAGAAGACGAAGAGAGGTCGGGAGTATACGACGTCTTCATCGTCGATCCTGCCTGAGGACCAGATGCAAGAGACACCTACGAAAGCGGAGGCAGCGACCCCTAAGTCGAACCAGTGGAGAACCCCTGCGGCGACGCCGTACAATGCGTGGGTAAGAAGGGAATTTCAACCCCAGGAGGAGGAGGTTGTCTCGGAGGACGACACCATGGAGGACGGCAGTTTTAAATAGGATTTTCCAGTCATTACGGTGACGAAAGTAGAGAAAGAGAGACTTAGGCGGCCATGGTGTCGCTCATTAATCATCAAAGTCTTTGGCAGAACAGTAAACTATACATACTTACAATAGAGGTTGCAACGGATGCGGAGGCCGGATGGTGTATTTGACCTAATAGCGATTAGTCATGATTACTGCATAGCAAAATTCTAATCGCTCAAGGATTATGAATACGCTAAATTCGAAGGCCCTTGGATGATCTTGGACCACTATCTGGTGGTTCAAGAATGGGAGCCGAATTTCAGTCCGTGGAGGAATAAGACCGAGAAGCTACTGGTATGGGTAAGGTTCCCTAAACTGCCAATTGAGTACTTTGAAGAAGAGTTCTTGATGAAAATTGGGGTTTCGATTGGTCACCAGTGAAGATCGACAATACAACAAGTCTTACTTCTAAGGGGAAATCCGCAAGAATATGCATTGAAGTAGATATTACAAATCGTTGTTGTCAAAATTTGTTCTAAATATGGAGGAATGGCCAATTGAGTATGGGGGTATTCATCTAGTGTGCTTTAAGTGTTGGAAATACGGTCATCGCCACGAGCAATGTGGTAAGGATGATGAGTACCCGAATTCAACCGGAAAGTAGGCCTTAATCCGAAGGCGACGAACGCAAATATGTCCGGGCAGGGGGGGTTCTAAAAAATACGGAGCATGGATGATTGTAAGCAGAAGGGATAGGAGGAACCGGAATAGAAGGACGAACTACTCGAGGGAGGGCGTTACAGTAACAGACGACAAGATACACGAGAGAAATCTAGATTTGAAAGCCTGGGGACTCAATCTCATTTCGCCTCTCTTGAGGGTCTCGAGGATACTGCAACAGACCATGATCAAGACATGGTAGGCACATTTTCAATGCAACAACCCGACAACACTATGCCCAGAATTAGAACAAATGAGCGCAATAAGCAAAAGTCCCCTGAGCAAAGGGATGATGGCATCAACCGAGGGCCTAGTCAACCGGAACCTGATCGACGAAGTCAACCAGAGCATCAAGGTGGACACCAGAGTGCTAATCGTGGCGGATTCCAGCCTGCCTATTGTGGGGGCTATTAGACAGCCTATCGCGGTGGGTACCAGACCTCCATCGGGGTGGATACCAAACTGCTTTTCGTGGAGGTTACCAGATTGCGAATCGCGGTAGTTCCCAACCTACCAATGGCGGGTTCTGAGGACGAACTAGTAGGGGTGGAACACCTAACCAAGCAGCTGCGGAGTTAGAACATACAGTTGTTCGTGGGCCGAATCGTAGAAGGAACATAACGAGTACGGTTGTCTATCATGGGCATGGGCAGCCGGACTACTCTTCAATGGCGGGGTTCGAATGCTCTCCCAAAGAGGATCCCCCCCCCCTCCCCGACCGCGACGGATTAATAGCAAAGGAGTTTAATTTCCCAAACATAGCAATTGAGGAGGATGATGGTTTCGATGGACTAGTTGGGGTGTTGGCTGATGGGCACGTGCGCTTCAAAAGCGCTTTGTGTTTTGCCTGTTCTCATGTTGTGCTTAGTTTGGAATTGCAGGGTGCAGCCTCTAAATCGTTCAGGCGCACCATTAAGCATTTGATTGCGGTTCATAAACCTTCTATTGTCTGTTTATTGGAGCCTAAGGTTTTCGGGTGTCAAGCCAATACAATATGTGATAGTTTTTGTTATGAGGAATGGGCCAGGGTAGAAGCAGTAAGCTTCTTGGGTGGTATTTGGGTCCTATGAAAGGGCTCACTTAATATAGAGATTATCAACACTCACCCACAATTTATCACTTTGCATGTGGGCATGTGGAGGCTTTCAGTAGTTTATGGGAGTCCAGACATTTATCTCCGAAGGAAGTTGTTTGCAGATCTGATTTGTCATTCTCCTTCTTTTCAGGGACCTTGGCTGATGGCTAGTGACTTCAATTCAGTTACATCTCAAGAGGAAGTTAACAACGCTGAAAGCTTCTCAGAGTCTAGTTGTAGGGACTTCAATGAATGGCTGTTCCGGGAAGGCTTGATTATTTGGGATTTACAGGTGTCAAGTTTACATGGATGAAAGGGAATGATCTGTCAACGTGTAGAGCTGCTAGGTTGGACCGGGTACTCAGTAATATTGAATGGAAGTTGCGGTACCCTGATACAGTAGTAGACCATCTCCCAAGGATTGAATCGGATCACTCACCTTTGCTCATCAACATGTATTCGCCACAAGGGGTTGCTAGGAGTAAAGAATTCAGGTTCAATATGGTTTGTACCACGCACTCTAACTTTTTATTTCTGGTGCATCAGGTTTGAAAGAGGGACAGTAACTTGGAGGCCAACAAACTGGGCGTGGCCAATGCACTTACAGAATGGAACACCAACGCATTTGGGAATGTTTTCTAGAGGAGGAAAAGGTTGATGGCCAGAAGGCTGGCCTCAACCCAGAAAGTGAACCACTTGCTAGGTGAGGTAGCCAAAGAAAAAAACATTTGTTTATTATTGATTTTGCCACATAGATTAGCAAGCTTGCTAAAGGGCAGAAATGGCAGCTTTTCTGCCATTTGGCAGAAAAGCTGCTGATGTGATTGTTTTTTTTATTTTTATGTGAATTGTTTTCCTTTTTTCTTTTTGTTTTATTAATTCATAATGTTGAGAG
>CP025646.1:18981588-18993772 GCA_003576665.1 Ipomoea trifida
ATTGGCACCATTAATTAATGGCTAATGTACAAAATTATATTAGAGTTCTCCCCTACCAATTCAAAGCAACGTCTACGGAATTCGAACTTCATTGTCGCTATCATTTGTAAGATAAATTAGGAGAAACAATATTTTGTCGACATAGAGAATAACTGAATATGATTCATTTATTTAATTCAATTAATATAACTATTTTTTTTTCCAAATTTATCTCACTGTTTATTAATATAAAATAAGTTTATGAGGAAAATTTAGGATTACTCTAATATTAAATATTGATTGGCCGTTAATTAACGGATAACGCACAACATTAGAGCCTAGCTTTATCAAAGCAGCGTCTACGGAATTCAAAACTTCATCGTCGCTATCATTTGTAACTTGCCGGCTTTTCCATTGAATCTACCTCCGTGATAAGATTCTGTGACAATCCAGCCCTATAAATACCGTTGCATCTTTAACCCAATGCATTCACTCACAACACATTACAGTTGTAAACATTTTACAACCATTTCTAATTAAGGTTTGAGGTTGTTAATTACCATGGCTTATTCCAATAGCAGCTTGAAGCTCCTCGTTGCTCTTGCACTGGTGTTTGCGACGTCAGCCACGTCTCGAACATTGTCTGATTCATTGATGGTGGCGAGACACGAGCAGTGGATGGTTCAGTATGGACGTGTTTACAAAAATGAAGTTGAGAAAACGAAACGGTATAACATCTTCAAAGAGAATGTAGAATATATTGAGTCGTTTAACGAGGCTGGAATCAAGCCTTATAAGCTTGGCATCAATGCATTTGCCGATTTGACTAACCAGGAATTCCGAGCATCTCGGAATGGATACAAATTGCCTCACGAGTGCTCCTCCAATACGCCATTTAGGTATGAAAATGTGAGCGCAGTTCCTACTACCGTGGATTGGAGAAAGAAGGGAGCTGTTACTCCCGTTAAAGATCAAGGCCAATGTGGTAAGTATAATTATATTATCCAAACTTTGATTTGTTAGGGCGTGTTTGGTTCGCACATTAGAATCAGAATCAGAATAAGTTTCAAATACTTGGTAATGGTAATAGATTTTGGTGAAGGTATCTTGCATGTATGGTAGTAGGGTGGAATGTGAATGATTATTAATAGTGGGGGAAGCAGCCGAAGAGGAAGGTATGAAACACTTAGGGTGTGTTTGGTTCGCACATAGAATCAGAATCGGAAGTATCAAATACTTGGTAAGGGTAATGGATTTTGGTGAAAATATTTTGCATGTTTGGTAGTAGGGTGGAATAAGAATGACTATTAATAGTTGGAGTAGAAAGGAGGAAGGAAAATGAAACCCTTATTTTATTAGGGTATGAATTTTTCAATTAATGGGATATTCCAAACCCATAGTAGTATTTTAAAAACCTATCAACCAAACAATAACAATCCACTTTATACCCATACCTTATGTAAACCCACCAACCAAACACACCATTATCTTATTAGGAAATGAGTTTTGCAATTAATGGGTAATCAAAACTAAAAACCTGTTGGTCTTATCGTTAAGCAATGTCGTTTAATTGCTAGTGACATTGGCAGTGTTGTTATTCGCCATGTCAATAGGTCAGCGAATCATGTAGCTCATGTGCTTGCACGGGCGACTGATTCTTACTCTGTCCTTGGTACTTGGGATTTCGTTCCCCCTCTTTGTATTTCGCATTTCTTTGAGAATTTAATTTGATCGGTGGTTTTTGGTTTTCAAAAAAAAAAAAACTAAAAACCTGTCAATCAAACAATAAGAATGACTTTAATATCATTTCTGATAACTAAACATGTCAACCAAACACACCCTTAATAAATATATCTTCATACTTGCCAGGGAACTAACAGAATAAATTGTAAAATTACATAGGATGTTGCTGGGCATTTTCTGCTGTTGCCGCCATGGAAGGAATTACCAAGCTCTCAACCGGCAATCTGATTTCACTGTCCGAGCAAGAGCTAGTAGATTGCGACGTAAAAGGCACAGACCAAGGCTGCGAAGGAGGCCTAATGGACGATGCATTCACCTTCATAATAAACAACAAAGGCCTCACAACCGAATCCAACTACCCATACCAGGGAACCGACGGGTCCTGCAAGAAAAGCAAGTCATCCAACAGCGCAGCAAAGATCAGCGGCTACGAAGACGTCCCCGCTAACAGCGAGTCGGCGTTGGAGAAGGCCGTGGCCAATCAGCCTGTATCCGTGGCAATAGATGCCGGCGGGTCGGATTTCCAGTTCTACTCGAGCGGGGTGTTCACGGGAGAGTGCGGGACGGAGCTGGATCACGGCGTGACGGCTGTTGGGTATGGGGTTGCGGAGGATGGGAGGAAGTATTGGTTGGTGAAGAATTCATGGGGAACGAGTTGGGGTGAGAAGGGTTATATTAGGATGCAGAAAGACATTGAGGCTAAGGAAGGGCTTTGTGGTATTGCCATGCAATCATCCTATCCCTCTGCTTGAGTAATATAATATATGCTTATATTTAATTTGATGAGGCTTTGTATAAATTATCCCTAAAACGCCTCTGTAATTAATGTATCCATTAATTCGTGTGTATTATTATTTGAGTAATATAATTCTAAATTTACTCCCAATCTATACTCCCATTTTACACTCTTATGATTTTGATTTAGCATGTTTTGATTGTTCAATTTAGTAGGAGGTCATGATGTTTATCAATTCATTTTTTTTTCCTCCAATCAAATTTGAATACAAGTGGGAGTAAAAGTTGAGGAGTAAGATTTTGTGAGTACATCAAGTATTTTTCTTATTATTATTATTATTAGTATTTTTACTCGTGTGATACACAAAATGAATTTGCTATAATATTTTTTAAGAATATTTGGTTCGATATATAATTATATAAATTATAACATCATATAGTGCAATTGAAAAGAT
Organism: Ipomoea trifida; assembly: GCA_003576665.1. Taxonomy (NCBI): domain Eukaryota; kingdom Viridiplantae; phylum Streptophyta; class Magnoliopsida; order Solanales; family Convolvulaceae; genus Ipomoea; species Ipomoea trifida. Next base: position 18,984,501 of record CP025646.1, read on the forward strand.
GATTTGGATCAATTATATTTTGTGATGTTATTTTACTTGAATTTGATCAAATAATTGTTGAATTAATAGCTAATTAATGTATAGATGTTAAGCATCCGATCCGGTGTTGAAACTTTGAGAATTTTATATATCAATGTTTAGGATTTGTATAACTTGGGCAAATGTGCTCATTAAAAAAAACATAATATCACCGATTCGAATTGCACATTATTAAAAACCTCTTTGTAAACGACATTGGTAGTAATAACAGAATCTTGTCCATCCTTGTCTAGAGCTAGCACCTTCAGGCCGAGAAAAAGCCACGTACAATTGACCGTGATTAAACACCAATTTTTTTTAGCAATAACCCAACATGAGTTAGTGTTTGGCTTAGCAATAACCCAACATGAGTTAGTGTTTGGCTCTGGCTTTTTGTTGATATTTTGACTTTGTCGCATGAATTTGGTCAGAGGTTCGCTGGAGTTGGACAGAATTCTAGTTGACTTGCAATTGCAAGTCACAAATAGGTTAGAGGGTTTGATTGCTCCAAAATAGCAAGTTTGAGGGCCTAATTGGAGGTTTTTTTTTTTTTTTTTTTTTTTTTTTTTTAATTGTGCAAATCAATATAGTTTGAAGGTTTATTTGATCCTTATCCAAAAAGTTAATTAGGTCCTTAAATTTTTAAAAAGTTCAATTACACCCTTTAACATGTCAAATTGAGGCAATGTAGCCCAAGAATCGATAAATGACCTGGTCATTTTAGTTCATGCATTAGTTCAACGAAAATCCGACGATTGGCTACGGCTCAGTCATCGCTGGTCGTCCTTGCCGGAGAAGGCGACCTTTTGATCGATGGTGATGTTTTCCGATAAGATTTTACTGCTGTTGGTTACTAGTAAATTTGACTTATTTGACCAAAAATAACATGTTTGAAGGTTTAATTTTACCTTTTAAAAGTTTAGGTGCCTAATTGACTTTTGATGTAAAGTTTATGGGTCTATTTGACCCTTTTTCCCTAATACAATCATGGCAAACAACACTAGAATTTGCAATACAATTTATAGCTTTACAACATTATAAAATATGAGAAAAATATCAAATAAGCCCCTAAACTTTTAAAAAGTGTAATTACACCCTTTAACATGGTATATTAAAGTAATAAAGTCCAAAAAAATGATAAATGACCTGCTATTACAGGTCATTAGGATTCCAACATCAATTTTATCCATCTCTAACGATTGGAACCGTCGAACTATCGCCGTCTACCAGGGAAGGCGACCATTTGGTCGCCAGTTGAGAAGGTGACATGCTATTACCTGAGATGAGAAGGCGACTAATTGGTTGTTCGCCGCCAGAGATGGATACCCTAATGACCTGTAATAGTAAATTATTTACTGATTATTGGACTTCATTGCCTCAAAATAACATGTTAAAGGTGTAATTGCACTTTTTAAAAATTTAAGGGACTAATTGACTTTTCAAGTAAAGTTTAATGGTTTATTTGACCATTTTCCCTAAAACATATTAGAAAGGCTTCTCCCCTATAACGTTACCATGTGGGTCATAGTTACAAATAACCAAAGTATCCCCAGTGTTGCATATGACTTTAGCACACCCAACTCTGGTGCTCTCCTTCCAAACTACTTGTGTATAATGCCAACAATCTTTGTTTTGCTTACAAGTATTTGATGAGTAGTCATAATAGAGTCTCTCCTTAGCCCATGCTGCAACTGCATCACCTGGTGCCCAGTCGTTCCCGCTTCCCCAGAAAAGGTTCTCGCCGTAGTCACCATCGGAATGAAGCAATTCGCAGTTTTGCCGCCGTCGGTGGGCCCACCAGCTTGCATAGCTGGCCAGCTTGGGACTCCATTTGAGTGGGGGAATGCCAAGCTTTGCTCTGATTCTGTTGTGGGGAAGAAGGAACTGTCTGATTGTGTTTCTGGGAGTTTGTCTGATTGGTTTTGATAAACACAGGGAAGAAGTTTGTGATAACAAAAGAAGAATTAATAAGATGGAAGATTTGCCTAGAATGATGCCTTGAACAATGAAGGATCTCATTTCTGATAGATTTATATATAGATAGAGAGAAAGGGAAACTGGATTTGATGGAAAATATTGAGCAAATCTTAGGATTTATATGCATTTTAGGAGGAATATATGACAAGGAATCATTTCACATGTGCACAAAGTGACTTAGGTGGAAAATCACGTTAATGAATGTGAAGAATGAGTTCTCAACTTCCCACAACTGTTTCCAATCATTGCCACATGCCATCAATCATTCATTCAACTATGCTCACACAGCCACTAAAATAAAGGTTTTTCTCAGTGTTAGCATGTATTAAGGTTGCATCATCACTTATCAACCTTATAATAATTTACAGTTAATAAACATTATGAGACAGAAAAGAGAGTTGCACCATCTAGTCGGTTCTGGCTGTAGCAGCAGCTATGGCCTTGTTAAGATGGCCACAGATTCCCACTCCAAACTACAAACCACATCCTGCACGCCAACACGGTAATTGTTAAAATACATGGCCTAACTCCATTTTAGTAAAAATCTATTGCCATAGTTCAGAGGTCTATTTGGTAGAGCTTATTTTAGAGCTATAAGTTCTGTTTGATAAAGCATATAGAGCTTAAAATAATATAGCTTATTTTGAAACACTACCCTAATGAGCGTTTCAACTTTAAGCTAGCTTATAAGCTAGTTATACCAAACAGAGCCAATTGTATTTCCACATACCGAGGGATTTTGCTTGTCAATGTCAAAGCTGTTAATGGCACATGGTTCAGCCAAAAGTTCAATAGGTTCTTCACCTAAGCAATCATAGCAAACCAAAATAATCATAAACCAGAGAAGGTGTATCCAAAAGAAACAGAAATGATTCAAAAAATGAAAATGCATAAAAAGTCTATATGCATTACATATACCTTGCTCAATAACACCAAGGATGCCATCCTCTGAGCAAATCATGGCAGGAAGAAAAGATGAGGCAGAAGTGTGGGCAATGCTGGAAGAATGAGAATAGTTGTCATATTGAACCTCCCAAACCTCACTTTCTGATAGTGTCTGGACTGCTGAACCACTGGTCCCAGCACCACTAAGAACTATAGACTGTTGTGGCTTACGAAGATCCCATACAAATACAGTACCAGAAGAACCTCCTGCCTTTAGGCACAATAAAATTATAGGAAAATAAGCTAATGCACATGGTATTAAGAACTAATCTAAGGATGAGATTTCCATATATTTAATGTCAAATAAACTATATACAGATAATTTTTACTTAATGGCATTATAGGTGAGGGAACATCATAATACATTACTATGGAACCTTGATCTTGAGTAACTCTTCCCAAATAGAGCAGCATACTATCAACACTTTCTTACACATGGACCAAAGTGCATAAAAAGAAGGCCAAAAGCTTATTCAATGGGCATTTATAATGGGGAGAAGAGTCAATAGTAACTGAGGTATATATAATGAATACCTCACCGGCATTGGAATCAAGTGGAAATGTGGAATCAAGCCATATGATTTAGATGGTTGTATCCTACAGAGTATATGCTAGAATTTTCACATGTGAAATATTTAGCTAGCACAAATATGATTATGAACCAAAATACTATTACAAGTCACCATCTAAAATTCATCATAAAATTTAATCTGTCACTTTGTCAGCCAATTTATTTTCCTAGCAGCAGCAGTTACATGTTGCCAACATCATGGAGATTAATGATGAAGAAAAAAATCACATGATTATAAGTGAAACCTCACATAATTGCATGACAGGCTAAAGATTGTCTATATTGCGCCATAGCTTTATACATTTGCTCTAGTAATTGCTGCAGCTAATGACATTAAAATGTGCAACTTTTGATGTAGCATGGTGCTAAAGTGAATTGACCTTGTATTATGTGGTACCTACTGTTCTATTGGCACCAGGTGGGGAGGCAGAGAATGGAGATATGTGCATGTGTGTTTGAGTGAAGGCAGCTTAGTGAGTTCCTTAAATAAGTTTCACAAGGTCTTCTCTCATATATGCCATAACTTGCATCCATAACCTAGGTCTGAGACACATACTGATCTATAATCAATAAAGCATATTATATGAAATTGTGAATATTACTTACAAGACAAGTATGCTTCCTTGATGGTTGAATGTCAATAGAATGCACAATGCCAGACATGATTCCACGATTCCTATAGCATCATGAAATAATTTGTCATTGTGTTACTAGTAACATGAGAAAACAAACAAACAAAAAAAAAAAAAAACAGAAGACTAAGAGGATGAAATGGTATCTTCAAGACTACATTGAGGTTTGCAACCATGAGATCATAAACAGAAAGGGTCAGTTTGATTAAACCCATTCACATCTTGGCCTCTAAATGAACAAATGAAGATAAAAGAGAAATATACAATGCAGTGATAGTGTACATATCAGTGAAACAGTTTCCCACATTGTAAATCAGTCATAACTAAAGATTAAGGAAATGGGGGGCATAATATGGTTAACTGCTAGTGCATTGTTCTCATACGCTGATGGATTTAATTAACCCGGGTGATCCGAATTAACAAACCCGATAGATAAAAGATTGAATAAGCAAATGAATAATATTACAACAAGATAATGAATATGTGTCGCAAAGACAATTCTTGTATTAGGATGTTGCATAATTGCTATTACAAGAGTAGATTAGGACAAAGATAGATATGAATGTCTTAATGAGACAATAACAAGGTATTTATACTTACTAAACTCCCTAACCGTCCCCCTAATGCGGTGGAGCGGTTACAACTCCGTTTTGACCGCGCCTAGCCTCGCGGTCTGACCGGCCAAATCCTCCCTGACCAAGGCCTTTGGGCCGATGTGGTCTCCAGATGGCCCGGGTCAAGCACGAGGCTCTGGATTCGTTAGCAATCCTTTGTCTCCTCGGATCGGTTTGCTTCGTTTACAATATATCCATCACCAGTCCCCCACCCTCCGAGCTGCGAGAAGTCGTCGGCTTAGGAGAGTAGATATCCCAACCCAACCTCCATGTGTCTGAATATTTGCCGCGAATGGACTCCTCTTACAAAATCTCTTCTAGATGTGGTAGAGTCTCAATAAAGGTACAACACTTCCCTATAAAAGCATTGAAAACACCCTAAGTCACACCCATCACATTCTCTCTTCCCAACACCCATTTTGAATTCTACCATAGGGTCAAACCTTTTTCCCACATCCTTCCTTCTTTCCCCCTATTTAATCCCCCTTCTTACCCCCATTCAGCCACCACCACCACATTCCACTCCCAAACTTCTCTCAAGCATTCTCTAAGTTCAAGAGCTCTCCTCCACGTCCTAAGTCCGAGCCCAGTTAGTTTCTTCCCCTCCTTCTTTCCCCACGTGTTCGGCCTCAATTTTTTTCGAATTTCATCTTCCTAGGCTAAAAGGCCTCCTCCCCACCCGTCCTTGAAACGTTGGCTTGCATCGGTGTCATCTCCACATGCGGGTGATCAACAATGATTGTGAATGATGAATCATCCACGTTGAGTGATGTAACATTGCCATCAGTTTCCTCAATTCCTAACGAAGTAGGCATATTGATTTTGGGTGTTTGGACATTGAGGAATTTTGTAATACATTACTTTAGGTCATTGGGATATTCACCCAATTCTCCACGGTGACGTCTGCATAGCTCTTTTACTAAGAGTTTCAACTCATTCACTGATTCCTTGAGAGCTTCAAACTCAGACCGAGTGACGCCCATGACGCCAGCAACGGAACCAATGTTATGTTCTTAACGTCACAGGCAAGAAAACATAAGGAAAAAGAAAGAAAGAATAATAGTTGGAACAAGAAAAGAAGAAGACACTAGGTTTGCTTGAGACCCAAAACTCCCTTAGACCCTTTTTGGGATTGAATTTCTGGCTTCCCTATTATTCCAAATAACACTCCCTTTTATAGGGTTGATTACAAAGGTTCCTAAACTACGAATAAGTAATTGGTAGTTTCTAAATAATTAATATACCTAAACTAATTCAAAGACTAATAGTAATAAGTTCAATAATTATTTAGTAATTTCTAAATAACTATTTATTAGTTTCTAAATAACTATTTAGTAATTTATTAATATCTAAACTATGTAATATAATAAAATAACGCTTCCTCAGCATGTATCAGTCACCCCTTATTTGGACCTCTTCAATTTCCTCTTTCATGTCACAGGTTCTTCGGCCCCCGTGAGCAAGGGCTTCGTGGCCTTCTCGGCCCGTCCCCGCATGAAAATTCTCTAAGACATAGCTTCTTCCAACAAAAATTAGAAGCCCGCCTTTGTATTCCTTTCCGTTAGGCCCTCACTCCCCTTCGTGTCCCCTTGGAACACCCGCTTTCGCAAACACAAGACTCCTCGAGCCTATCCCTCTTTGCTAAATGATGTCCATGCCTTCCAAGAGCCGGGTCCCCGTACGGCCACGACCTCGACCGAGCCCATCATGATGGACCTCAGACTGGCGAGTTCTCGTTTGAGCTCGGCACCAACCCCCCCCCCCCCCCCGACGGGGCCAAGTCCCCCACCTCGGCCGCGGTCGGGTTGTGCTTCGTGGTCGCCATCGAGTCCCCTCCCGAGGCCGAGCTTGGCCGGGAAGGACTCGGCCGGTCAAACTGTGAGCCTAATCTCGAGGTTGGGCCCGGTCAAAGCGGAGTTGTAACCGCTCAACCGCATTAGGGGGATGGTTAAAAGAGTTTAGTATGTATAAATACCATTGTTATTGTCTCATTAAGACGCTCTTGTAATAGCAATTACGCAACATCCTAAAAAAAAAAACAAAAAAACAAAAAAACAAAAAAGAAGGAAACAGAATTGGATACAGCAAAGTCCAAATTTTACATACAATTTCTAACCATTATTACTGGCTTACTACATGGAGCATATAAAGACAATATATACCCAAGAAGAAATCAATGCCTTTACCAGACCCAATTTTGAATATCCTGATTTTTAGTGACTGACACTTAATAAACTAAGTACGGCCCAAATATGAAAACCTCAAACCGGGAAAAAAAACATGCACTTTAAACTTGACTCTTATAAATATAATAGAATCCCAGGGCACATTTTCTATTCCCAACTTTCGAATATTATATATCAAATACGGAGTAAGTGGCATCCCACTTCTAAAATTTGTTTTGTCAAAAGTGATAACTCAGGTATTTAGCATTTAGCCCAACAGGTTGGCCAACAAATTCATCCATTTGACATTGTTACCCTTAAATAAAAAGGTACTGCATTGTGCATGACGGTAGGGATATATTTGTGAGAAAAATTGCATTGTGCAACTCTTATCACATAATGTATAAAAAAAGTTAACAGAAAAAAAAAAAAACAGACATAAATAAGTGATATAACTTGGATTGAGATTTATTATGTTTTTAGATTAGATTAGATTAGATAAGTGGCATCCCACTTCTAAAATTTGTTTTGTCAAAAGTGATAACTCAGGTATTTAGCATTTAGGTCAACAGGTCGGCAAACAAATTCATCCATTTGACATAGTTCTTCTAAACTACAAGTGCAATAATTCAAAGATCTGTAAAGATTTAACAAAGAGAACACCACATTTACAAACTGTATGACATGAAACTGAATTAAAATAATTGAGACAGATTCTATTACCAATTGCCTTTAAACTGAGAAACAGGTCCGCCAGGCGATCTCCGATCCCACCACTGTAGACTATAACCCAATCCACCGGTCACAAACTCCACTGGCGAAGCCCACTTAACCGCCTGGTAAGAAACCAGCCCATTATTGTCGAAAACTTTCTGAAAATTCACTGTCTTTCCAATGCTACCACCAATGTTGATCCAATTCACCCTCCCATCTTCCCCAACACTAACAGCCTCGGACCCATTTTCACTCACATCAATCCCCAAGATGGGTCCGTAGTGGAACCCTCTTTCGGTCACCGAGGCCTCGACATTTAACGATCCATTCATCAAATCCGCAGAGAGAATCGAGAGAGAACCTGACGATGAGGCTGCAGCAATGAGAGGTTTATTGGAGGTTCGGCAGGTTTTCAGGGCAGAGATCCGAGAAGGGGTGGAAAGGGATGATTCTACAGTGAGTTCGGGAATTTCCGGATCTGAATCCGACGGCGGCGATTGGGAGAGGCTGAGCAGTTGGAGGGAGGAGGAAGACGCGTCGGAATCGAAGGCGGCAAGGATAATGTGGCGGTGGAAGGCGGAGAGTCGGGGAAGCCATCGGAGAGCGTCGATGTAGTGGCTCTGTGGGTATCGGTGAACTTGAATTGGGGTTGTTAGAGCCATTATTAGGGTTTTGTGAGGGTTTAGCTGAGTTTTTAGACTGAAGCTCGGCACTCAACTACTGAGATCGACAGTCATCCTCGAAGTCCATTCATAATTCCCCCCAAGTCCAAAACGCGCCTATGAATAACTATGCGGTTAATGAGTAATGACATCGTTTCCTCAGCTAATGATATTTTTTTTAATATAAAGTTCGAAAATTATAAATATAAAATTAAAAAATTATCAATGATTTAAAGTTGTGTTATACTGGTTAAATATAGAGTTCTGTCATTGTAAATAGAGTTTTTTAATTGTGAATATAGAGTTGAGTTCTGTAATTTTGTATATTGAGATCTAAAATTGTAAATATTCAATTATAAAATTGCGAATGTAGAGTTCAAAAATTATGAATATAGAAGAACGAATTCTGACAAATGGCAAGTTAACGGAAAGGAAGGAAGCAATTTTATTTTTTAATTCAGACGATGTCATTTTGAAGCAATTTGAAACGTCATTTTTAATTCAAAAGGCATAACAAGTGCCTTATTTTTCCATGCGTCTATAAATAAGTTAAAGGAAAAGAAACCCATGAACCCAGGCCAGACAAAGAACCAGTTGCCAGTGCAAGCACATGAGCCACATGATTCGCTAACATCTTGACATGGTGAACAGACACGTTCCTAATTGTAAGTGCATATTTATAATGCACATTAGTGTTGGCATAATTAATTGACAAACCTTAGAATAGTTTAATTTATTTTATTATTCTAGGTTGACGTGTTCAAAGCTCAACAAAGGCAGATTTGGTTTATCATGTGTTATGGGTTTGTTTTTAAGGGTGTGTTTGGAACGCAGGAAAATGACTTATGGAAAATGTTTTCTGGAAAATGAGTTATTTTCCGGAAAATGATTTCATTTTCCGTGTTTGGATGTACTTTGGAAAACTGTCTTTAGGTGTTTGGTTCATTTTCCGGAAAATGAGTGGAAAATGAATA
>CP025646.1:18994772-19016186 GCA_003576665.1 Ipomoea trifida
ACACCAAATCAGACTCAGCTCAGATTACAAAGAAAGCTTCCAGAATACAAAGACCTGATCACAATACACTAACATTCAATCCAACAGAGGTCAAATAACATGGAAATCCAACCAACAGATAATCATAACAACACTAGGCAAAGGATCGAGACACAAGTCCAAGAATCCAATAAACGCCGTCAATAATAGGCTAATAATCAAGGAATTTCAGGATTTCCAATCACCAAATAATATCATATAGAGTGAGTGTAAAAATAGATTTGATGGACATAGTGGTTACCTTTGAAGCGTACATACTTCCAAAAGCATATTAATCCAAGGCAACGTCAATCCTAAGCTCATAAGCTAGGTCCATAACCGTGAACCTGAAGAATTAATATAATTCTAACACCGTCACTAACTATTACTAATAACAAGAATACTAACGTTCCTAGTCGGCCATTATAACCTATAATCCTATAATCCATGCTCAAGACTAATATAATATGACCAATAATACTAATCTAGCCTACGCCATACTATTATAACAAGTTACTAAAACTATAACTTATTAACCATAGACTAAAAAGGTTACCTCAAACCTGCTGCTAGCCCCTGGAGTCGAACCCAGGCCATCCAGCTCACACACTAAACACTACACCACTAGACCGCAGCGCCCTGTTATAATTCTTTTCGCAGCCACTGACTTTTAACCCTCGTTGCTCTGCCGGTCACTACGAACGGAGAAGAAGCTGCCGTCCAGAACCCCGTTACCACCTTGCGGAGAAGCAGCTACCGCTCCCGTGCTCCGCCGACGAACTTCGCTTTCACGCCGGAAGGGACGAACAGAGAGTGTCGACGCCGGCTGCTCTGCTTCAGGTGACGCCACTGCCGCTGCACTTTGTCTCTTTGAACGTAACAGAGAGTTACGGTGCTGCCGCTGCTAGGAGAGACATAGCTTACATGGGAAGGGTTCGCAGTCCACCACCGTCGCCGGAGCCACCACGCAGATAATGTTGCCGCCGCTGCCTGTAGTTCACCGTGAGAGAGGCTTCAAGCTCGTCGGAGATGGAGGTCGCCGGTCACGCTCCAACGCCTCTTCGCCACTGCAATGCCGGAGACGGGGAACGCCAAACTGCCACCCGGCCTCGCATAACCGCAAGCTCAGCTACGTTGCACCCGTCGGGAAGAGAGTTGTTGGCTGGAGGTCCTCACGCCGCCTGCTGGATTGCCGAGCTCACCACCGGAGAGGGGGGGAAAAAGGTCACCGGAGGCCACCCTTGCACGCTGCTTCCGGCTTCTACTTCGACATTGGAAGGGGGAAGATAACGCGAGAAGAGAAGATGAAGGATGGAGCTCCTCCTTGTTGCTGTGATCCCTGTTGCCGTTGTTGTTGTGAGTGAGAGAGACACGAGAGGGAGGCAGAACGAAACTTGGCTGCTAAAGTTACCCTATTTGGAAGCTTCCAAAAATAGTTAGGGTGGGCTTCCATTTTGGGCTAAGGCCTTTTAGGAAAGGCTTGTATAGCTTGGACTATCCTAATTGGGTCAACTTTGGTCTTAGACTAAAATAATTATGTATATGGGTGCATACCTTTGATTGGGCTTTATAATATAATATGTATACAAGACTAATCATAGTCCATAAAGTATATATATATTTATAGAAATAATTGGGCTATACACTATTATTATTACTCATAACAATAAACTGTATATATATATAAATATATATATATATATATACAAAAGTATATACATCCCGAGCTCATAGGAAATAATTATACTTATAATTATTTAAATAATTATTTAATAAGAAAATAACCCCTTATAATATTCAAAAGAGTAGTAGGAATTTTCGGGGTGTTACACCTAAGCCATGTGCTCCCCCAGTTCCATTTCCTGGTAGGTTGAGAAATTCAAAGTTTGATAAATCATTTTCTGAGATTTATGATTTGTTGTCAAAAGTGAATGTGAATCTGCCTTTGTTAGACATGATTGAAAATATGCTTGCCTATGCTAAGTTTTTAAAAGAACTAAACACCAGAAAGCGTAGGTATGAACATAATGAAAATGTTTTCATGTCTAAAACTGTGAGTGCTGTTTTACAAACTGACTTGCCCCCAAAATTAGAAGACTCTGGTAGTTTCATAATAACTATTACAGTGGGGAATTCTAAGAAAGAAAAGGCAATGCTTGATTTAGGGGCAGGCATTAACTTGATGCCTTATTCTGTCTACTTGCAGTTGGGTCTGGATAGATTAAAGCCTACTACAATGTCCCTAGAGCTTGCTGATCGCTCTATTAGAAATCCTAGGGGTATTGTAGAAGATGTTTTGGTCAAAGTTGATAAACTAATAATGCCTGCCGACTTTGTTGTTTTAGATATGAATAAAAAGTGCAATCATGCACAGGACATGCCTATTTTGCTTGGTCGACCTTTTATAGCCACAACAAAAACAATGATTGATGTCCAAAATGGAAAGTTAACCATGACTGTCCTTGATGAAACTGTTGAATTTTCTATTCTGAAATCAATGAAATTGCCTGAAAACAATAATGATCATTGCTTTGCTGTAGACATTTTAGATTCCATAATTTCTACTGAGTTTTTAGATGAATCTCCGTTGAAGGTCGAAGCTGATGAAGAGAAACCTAATCAAAGTCCAATAAAAGAGGGGGGTGTTGAAGAATGTTCACTCACAGACTGTCTGGAGGAAATCAAAGAAAAACACCATCCCTCGATTGAAGCTGACGTTCCGCCCAAGCTGGAATTAAAACCTCTTCCTAGTTCTTTAAAATATGCTTTCTTAGGTCTAAATAATACTTATCCTGTAATAATTGCCTCTAACCTTTCACAGGAACAAGAAAACAGTTTGCTAGAAGTTTTAAAAAAATATAAAAGTGCAATAGGTTGGACAGTAGGGGATATTAAATGAATAAGTCCAACAGTTTGTATGCACCGAATCCTACTTGAAGAAGGTGCAACGCCTGTCCGTCAACCTCAGCACAGGTTAAATCCAAATATGAAGGAGGTTGTACGTGCAGATGTCCTAAAGTTGCTGGACTCAGGTATCATTTACCCAATCTCAGACAGTAAATGGGTAAGTCCAGTTCACGTAGTGCCAAAAAAATCTGGGATTACTGTGGTTACTAATGAAAAAAATGAGTTAATCCCAACTAGAACAGTAACTGGGTGGCGCATGTGCATAGACTACAGAAAATTGAATGCCGCCATTAAAAAAGATCGTTTTCCTCTGCCCTTTATTGATCAAATGTTAGAAAGATTAGCTGGGCATGCTTATTACTGTTTTCTAGATGGCTTCCAAGGTTATTTTCAAATTCCAATTGCACCTGAAGATCAGGAGAAAATGACATTTACATGCCCTTTTGGCACTTTTGCTTACCGCAGCATTTCATTTGGATTATGTAATGCACTTGCGACTTTTCAAAGGTGTATGATGTCGATATTTTCTGATATGATTGAAAGATATGTTGAAGTGTTTATGGATGATTTTTCTTTGTTCGGTGATTCTTTTGATGACTGTCTTTCTCATTTATCTTCTATGCTTGAAAGATGTGTTAAAATGAACTTAACCTTGAGTTGGGAAAAAAGTAATTTCATGGTTAAAGAAGGCATTGTTTTGGGCCATATTATTTCTGACAGGGGCATAGAGGTTGACAGAGCCAAAATTGAAGTTATTTCTAAATTACCTCCCCCTACATCTATGAAAGAAGTGCGAAGTTTTCTTGGTCATGCAGGTTTTTTACAGGCGCTTTATAAAAGACTTTTCGAAAATTTGTAGGCCTATATGTGTAACCTGCTAGCAAAAGATGTTATCTTCAAGTTTGATGATGAATGTTTATCTGCTTTCAACTTTTTGAAAGAAAAATTGACTTCTGCTCCCATTCTTGCTGCACCTAATTGGGAGTATCCTTTTGAAATAATGTACGATGCATCTGATTATGCTGTAGGTGCTGTTTTAGGACAAAAGATTAATAAACTGCCTTATGTGATTCATTATGCAAGTAAAACTTTGGATAATGCTCAGGTTAACTATACAACTACTGAAAAGGAGTTGTTGGCTATAGTCTTTGCGTTAGAAAAATTTCGTTCTTACTTGATTGGTTCTAAGGTGATTGTTTATTCTGATCATTCTGCTTTGAAATTTTTGTTGGCTGAAAAAGATGCTAAGCATAGGCTAATAAGATGGATTTTGTTGCTGCAAGAATTCGATTTGACTATCAGGGACAAGAAATGGTGCGAGAATGTGGTAGCTGATCATTTGTCTCGTTTACAAGATGCAGCTAATAATTGTCATAATTCTGATATTCCTATAAATGACAGGTTCCCTGACGAACAGTTGCTTTCGTTACAAAATAAAGAGCCCTAGTGTGCAGATTTTGTGAATTATTTAGTCTCGGGTCAATTTCACCCAGACTTGAATTCACAAGGAAAAAAACATTTTCTTTCTAAAGCAAAACATTTCTTTTGGGATGAGCCTTATTTGTTTAAAATTTGTCCTGATCAAATAATTAGAAGGTGTGTTCTTGAGTTTGAACAGCAAAATATTTTGAATCATAGCCACACTTTAAGTTGCGGAGGACATTTTAGTGGGAAGAAAACTGCATTGAAAGTTTTGCAGTCTGGTTTTTATTGGCCCACTTTGTTCAAGGATGCATTTGCCTTTTGTGCTAAGTGTGATAGATGCCAGAGGACTGGTAACATAAGTAAGCGTCATGAAATGCCCCTTTCAAATATTCTGGTTATTGATCTCTTTGATGTTTGGGGTATTGATTTCATGGGACCTTTTCCTACTTCCTTTGGTTATAATTATATTCTTGTAGCTGTTGATTATGTGTCAAAATGGGTTGATGTGATACCCTAACCTCACACATGCTGAGATAGATAAAACTTAACACAACAGCTGCCTATCTCAACCAACAAACATAACATAGCGGAAGCGAATTAAAACTTAAGGGCGTCATGCCACATCTAGGTATAAACACAGCCTAGATGCACAGGCTAAACATAAGAACGAACTAAGCTGTCATATATCAAAAGAAATAAATCCTCAATCCATAACCAACAAAAATCCAAACACTAGTCAAAAGTAGATAATGTCTCAAAGGCACACAGGCCTAAATACCCAAAGTCTAAAAACATCATAAACTAGTCTAAGCGTCCTCATAGATAAGCATCTAACGCGCTCGCGCTCAGACTACTCCATACCTGGAAAACATGCAAAGAACCATTAGCAAAATAATGCTAAGCAACCACCATTCACACCCGCAAGGAGATATAGATATACATAAGCTTATAAATAGGTTTACACACCCATATAGAATATAAACACCAACAAACTGTTCAACAGTTCAAACCGATACTCAACAACAATAAGCTGAACGAATCAGTAACCAAGACTTAGTCAAACAAAGCCAATATCCAACAACGAGAGCATAATGCAATAACGAACCAATAACCGAGATACCAACTGAATAACCATCCAAAAAGAACCAACCAAACTCAACGAGAACAACAAGATATCAACCGAATCACACAAAAGACTCGCAACAACCAACCAAGAAAGAATCCCAACTCCAACCTCCAAACCCTCAAAACCAACCACCAAACCAATCCAATCACATAGTCAGAAGTCAGAATCCAGAAATCTGGTACGCAGGGGTAAAAACCCAATCACAGGAACCGTAGTCCAATCACAGGGACCGAAGTCCAATCACAGGGGTAATGAACCCAATCACAGGGGCAAAAGCCCAATCACAGGGACCAAAGTCCAATCACAGGGGTAATCAACCCAATCACAGGGACCGGAGTCCAATCACAGGGGTAATGAACCCAAATATAGTCAATATAGTCAATAGTAGCACAATTAATTCATCCAACAAGTCCCAACGATACCAACAAACCTCCATCACATACTCATACTCCAACACCATCCCAAAACAACCAAACAAAGTGTTCATCTCAACTATGAACACGAACAAACTCCCAGGTAATGAATTCCAAAGAATTACTAGACCAAGAGTGCAAAGAGGGAAACTAAAGACATGAATCAATCTCCAAGATATGGCAATAAAATACCCAATAAATGACATGAATAAATACTCCAAAGTCATGGTAAAATACCCAACAAAACAATCCAACAATAATCAGAACAACGGATCAACAACAGACAACAACAACAGAAAGCAGTTCACTAGAATCGAATTTCCCAGTGAACGTGCGGAACACTTCAACGGTCCACCGACCTCCGCCGCACCCCTCCGCAAGGAGGAGGCGGTCCTCCTCAACGGAACCTTCCCTTCCGCCCAACACCACCGTGATGGCCTTGCGGAACTCCCCGGCGGATTACATTGTGCCGCCGAGGACCTCCGCAAGGTCAAATACCAATCCCAGTTTCCAGAACCCTCCCAGACACGAAATGATCCATTTCCAGAGAGCAAAATCAGACCAAAATACACCAATATTGCATCAAATTAGAGGCCAAAAACATGGAAATCCAAACCATCAATGATCATACAACACTAGGCAAAAGATCAAGATGAAATCCAACAAATAAATCCTACAAAATAGGGCTAAACACAAAGAATTTTCAGGATTTCCAACACCAAGAACATCATATAGAATAGGAGTGAATAAAATAGATTTTGATGGACATAGTGGTTACCTTTAGGAGCTTTTCCCAATCCAATCAAGCCTCAAGCTAGCTCACTAAGCCCCACCTCCTTCTTGATCATCTTTTACCCAAAGAACCCCAAAAGAACACTTATAAGAATATGCAAAAAGACTAACAAAAACACAAAATGCAAGGTAGATTCTAGGCTAGATGCACTTACCCACTCCTAGACAAGCATAAAAGAGCAATCTTGACTTGAAAACTTGTAGGAGAAATGAAGATAATTTTTGGATAATTTTAGAGATCAAAATGGCGTGTGGGATGGAGGAGTAGGGAGAAGAAGGAGTGAAAACCTTTAGGGTATTTTGATCCTCAAAATATATACTAAGAATACATACAATATTTAGGGTGTAAGACATTAATGTGAAGTGGGCTTAAGTATACATTATAATATAAGAGGTATAGGAATTAAATATAGTCAAGACTAGTAAGTTGGGCTAATGAATTTACCCCTTACAATTAAATATAATAACTAGGACAAGGAAGCCCATAAAATGTCTTAGGAACAATACTTATATATTATATAATATATGATCAAGAAATTGGGCTTGTAGGAATATTTAATTACAAAGGTTGTAAGGATCCAAATTGAATAAAATCCCTTACAAGAATAAATTCAATTAATTGGGCTCTTGATTAGAATAATTAAATCAGGTTCAAGGATGTATATATATATATATATATATATATATATATATATATATATATATATATATATATATATATATATATATATCAAATTGAAAGAATTAGCCCAATTGGAATATAATTAATTAAATTGCCCAAGGAATTAATTAACGAACGAAAGGCTTGAACGAATTTACGGGGTGTTACAGTTGAAGCTGTAGCTACTAGGACAAATGACAGTAAAGTTGTTTTGATGTTTTTGAAAGATATTTTTGTCAGGTTTGGGACGCCCAGAGCTATTATTAGCGATGAAGGTACCCACTTCTGTAATAGACTTTTTGCAGGTCTTCTAAAAAAATATGGCATTACTCATAGAGTGGCTACTCCATACCATCCACAAACCTCTGGCCAAGTGGAGGTGAGTAACAGACAGATTAAGGGAATCTTGGAAAAGACGGTAAATTCTTCCCGGAAGGATTGGGCCGTCAAATTGAATGATGCACTGTGGGCTTACAGGACAGCCTATAGGACCCCGATTGGTATGAGCCCGTACAGGTTAGTATTTGGTAAAGCTTGTCATTTGCCAGTGGAGTTAGAACACAGAGCCTATTGGGTTATTAAATTCCTGAATTTTGATTTGCAGAAGGCTGGTGAAATAAGAAAATTGAATTTGAATGAATTGGATGAAATAAGAAATGAGGCTTATGAGAACTCAAAAATTTATAAAGAGCGAACCAAAGCCTATCATGATAAGTCCATTTTGAGGAAAAATTTTGAACCTGGAATGAAAGTTTTGTTATTTAACTCTCGTTTAAGATTGTTTCCAGGTAAATTAAAATCGAGATGGACAGGGCCATTTGTGGTAGTAAAAGTATTTTCTCATGGTGCCTGTGAGATTGAAAATCCAGAAACAGGTGAAAAATTTAAGGTAAATGGGCAAAGACTTAAGCAATACTTTGAGGGTGATTCATCAGCCCATATCGTTGAACAGGTACAATTGCAGGATTACGAATGCCCATGTTGTCACAATAACTGAAGCCCTTTTAGGAGGCATCCCGGTTCTCTTTCCCTTTCTCCTGTCCTTTATTTTCATTTCCCTTATTTATGTTCTTTCCATAATTTGATGAGCTCTGATGTTGTGTTTCTATTTTAATTTTTGTTCTCAACATTGAGGACAATGTTTGAAATAAGTGTGGGGAAGGGTATGTTTGTCATTCTCATTTCTTTTGTAAAAAAAAAAATACTTTTTAATAAATAAGTATGAACTTGAGCTCTTACCCAATAAGTCTTTTGAATAGCCTATGATGAAAATAATGCAAGTTTCTGTCAGCTCTTAGTGTGTATACTGCATGTGGCTAGTTGTTAATTGCTTTAGCTTTATATCTTGAATAACTTTATCAAAATAAAACAAAAATAAAACAAAAAAAAATAGAATATGAAAATCACAAATACCCCTATATGTTTTAAGCATTTTCTTTAATAGTTTTTTTTTTCTTTAATAGTTTATATGCATCTTTCACTTTATATACTCTTTTTCAAATTCTTGAATAATTCTTGAGTGCTATAAATTGTGGTGTAGTTTGTTGGTTTCAAGGATCATTCTTTGTGGCATAAGTGAGGTGAAAAATATATCAAAAAAAAAATTCTTGAAAAAAAAAACATTTTAATAAATGAGAGTGTTTATCTATTTATTTTATTTGCAATAAATTCAGAGATTCTACTCCGCTGAATCAGCCACCTGCACATGTACCATAAATAAATAAATAAGTGTTGTGGCCTGGTTCATGAGTACACACAAAATTGAAATCCCAAACATGCCTGACGTAAAATGGCGAGGTTTTTTGGAGAAGTTCTCTTTGGAAAAAGTCAAAAACAGAAAAATAATGATTGAACTTTGGAAGAGACGAATATTTGCATTTTAATTTTCAATAAATGCACATGATAGAAGATTTTTGAATTTGAATTAAGTTATATGTTGTGAAATTTTCATATTCACTTTATTGAATTTTTGTATAACTCATATTAGGGGTGATAGCACATGAGCACAAGTTTTATTTTGTTAATAAGCGTGTTAATGTTATCTTCTAGCTAAGTGTTTTATGCATTCTTTGAGTTGACACTAACTTAGTTAATTTGGGTAAAGCTCAGTTTAGTGCTTTGGTTTTATTCTTAATTTCTTTTCTTTTCTTTTTAATAATGTCTTTGCTTGAGGACAAGCAAATAAATAAGTGTGGGGAAATTGATAAACGTTATTTTTAAATTTTTTTTGAATACAACTGACCCTATTACATTGTAGTATCTGTTCATACATACTTTTCTCAACCTGTTGAAGCACAAATAGTCAATTTCGAGATCTCCTCCACTGAGACTCGAACTCATGACCTCCCATCTGAGGGTGGTCACTACATGCCAATTGAGCACAAGGTGCTTGGCTAACATTCTCTTTTATAGTTAATTTGCAATAATGGATTAATTTTTATCTATTTTAATTTATTGTTACTATAAGTAGTTTTTAATAATATTGTTAATTTTTGGGTTGTTTTTGTTATTAAATTAAGTTTGTTATTAAAATTTTGTCAGCCCAATAACAATAAGTTCTTAACCCTAATTTAATAAGATTATTATTATTAAAATAATAATAATTATTATTATTATTATTATTATTATTATTTACTGCTAGGCAATCGCATCCAATAAACGAGAGAGATCAAAGGCGTAGTTTCTTTCCGCCAACTAAGGAAACTCCGGACAACATGGATCGTTAACGACTTTGGTCTTCTTGGAGGGCGATTGAATAGCGGAAGTTTTGTCAGAATGAAAGAGTCTTCAATGGATGTCCCTAGTTCACGCTCATTTGGATGCCGGTGCCAAGAGTGAGAGATTTCTGAGCGGACTGGACAGTATAAAAAGAAGGCCAAGGTTCGTCATTCATCATCATCAATTCACTCCGAATAACTTTCGGAGTCGGTCTCCAACGAATTCCGATTGGCAACAACAGCTTTATTTTTTGTGTTGGTGCGGCATTCTCCGAGTTGTGGCGGCGACGTCTGGGTGGCGAATTCCGGTGACTGCTAAGGAATTATGAGTCGCAGCAGCTGGCATCTAATTCTGGTTTCACTTTCTATTTCTTTTTTTGTCTTCATTTCGCAACACAACATTCTAATTCTTCAATTCTCAATTTGTTAGTTTTGAATATTAATTTGTGGAGCTTAGATTTTAGTGCCTAATGTCTAGCTAGAAGGGAATAGCTATTATGAATCATTTCTGTTGTTTTTAATTCAAGTTGCAGTACTTCGTATTATCTTTTCAATTCATTTTGTGAGTGAATTACAATGCTTCTTTCTTTGCTTTTCATTTGTAACTTCCAATGCTTTTCCTTTACTTTAAATTTGAGTTACAGTAGTTAAGCAATTATCTTTTCAAGTCATTAAGTGATAATGAATTACATTGCTACTGTATGCTGCCTACATTTGTTGTTAATGCTTAGTGCTCAACTACAATGCTAATTACAGTCTCTAGTGGTCATTTATTTGTTAATCGCAATTCCTATACTCTAATGGTTTGCTATCTCGTTCGTTTTAGTCTTTAATTATTGCACTTCTCCAAGCTATTTTACTAGTGTTGGCTTAATTTTATTGCATATGATTTAATCTTGATATTCGGCATTTGCTTCTAGTACTTTAAATTGTTGAGTTAAACCTTTTAATTGTTCGATATTTTAAGTTTGTTAAATTGCATCGTATCAATTCCCTGTGGGACTTGCGAGAACTTTATTTATTTAAAATTTTCCATCAAAGCATTCGAAAGAATGATGAAAAGTTTTGATGATATTGAGGATTCACACTTCAAGCTTAAAGAAGAGAATGCTCAGCTATTGGCAGAAAGACAAGATCTCGAGGACTTAAGGTCCAAAAATGCTGAGATGCTTGAATCTATAAGCCAGCTTGAGAAGCAAATTCATCTTCTTAAGGAAGAGTGTAAAGCAGAGGATGATAGACAGCAAAACTTGCGTGCGGTACTTGCGACATTTACAAATTCATCCAGAATAATAGATCGAATGGTAGATGATCAAAGACCATCAGGGAGTAGAACCAGACTCGGTTATATCTCCAGCTCTCATCAACATGTTCTCTTAACACGACCAACTGACCCTTCTACTAGTAGAGGCTTAAGTTCCGTCTTTGTCCAAGGACAAACCGAAAATCTTGAGCCAATGATCAATGCCATAAATGGAACATAACCACAATCAACGAGTCGATCTAATGAACCGACTGAAACACGCATTGTGGAACCTACGAGAGGAAATTCCCAAAACGGTAACTCGAGAAGTCATATGAACCCTCGGTATAGACCGCGCGTACCGAACCATCATGGTTATGTCGCAAATGGTCAACCACTTGGGAATAACCAATCTAGAGGAAAATTCCAAGGCAATAAGAGGCAACACTATTCACAGAGGCAACGCAAAGGTAGACCTCAGGGAAGACCGAGCTCTTACTCGAATAGTGTCAAGAATTTCAAAAAGTTCCCTAGCAAGCATAATGGCAGAGATCGTAGACTATATCCAAGTGATGAGGACTGGTTCATGGACTACGAACCAATGACAAGAGCAAAATTTCTGCTCCATCATAGACATAAGCAGACCTCATACACTAGGATAAACTCGAATAAACAAACGCCACCAGTTCAAAAGGTTTATTCACTGAAGTCACCTCAAGCCTACTATGCTATCCCTTATGATTATCGCGTGTTTAATGGGTATCGTGGACCGAGGATGAATCTTACAAGTTCTAGGTACGCATGGATGCCCAAGCTCACCGCTAACCATCAAGGACTCAAGAAGGTATGGGTACCTAAAAACACCTAATCTTTGAATATAGGAAAACAAGACCATCTGGTATGTAGATAGCAGATGCTCAAGACACATGACAGGAGATAAATCAGAGTTGAGCAACTATAAAGCGAAGAATGGTCCTAAAGTAGTCTTCGGTGGGAACTCAAGTGGACGAACCATGGACACCGGAGATGTCATGAAAAATGGCTTAATCATTCAAGAAGTGTCTTATGTTGAAGGATTAAAGTTCAATCTCTTAAGCACCAGCCAGTTTTGTGACAAAGGATACAAAGCTGTATTCTCACGAGATCAATACCAAGTTATCTCAGAGTTAAATCATGAATTCGTACTAACGGCAAAACAAAGAAATAATATGTACGTTGTCACATGGGAAACAGTGAGACCAAACACTTGCCTGATCGCCAAAAGCAAGAAAGATCTAAGTTGGGAATGGCATCACAAACTCAATCATCTTAATTTCAAAGCCATCAACAAGCTTGCAAGAAAAGAGTTGGTTGAAGGATTACCAAATGTAATCTATGACAAGGATAAGGCTTGTGAAGTGAACGAAACTTGCGGTATCGTGGTGATTGTGATTCGTCAAAAGATATTTGTATGTTAAAACGGAAAGTCTGTGACTCCCCGAGTGTCGGTCTCGAAGGAGGGACGTGGAGGTGTGTCAAGTTTTCGGGAGTTTACTAGATTGGGTCATGCGTAGGATTTGAGTGTGGTGAAGGGTGGAATTGTGAGTGAGAGTAGTTCATTTGGTTGGTTTTGAGTGCAAGAGAATAGTAAAGTAAAGAGTGTTTTGGAAATATGTAAAAGGGGTAGGGATTGGATAGTGTTCATGAATATTGCGTAGTGGAGTGTCTAAGGTCATGGATTAGGATTGCTAGGATATTGTCTATTCAAGAGTGTGTTGTCTTAGTCCTTTTCCACCTTTGTGTACTAAGGCTTCTTTGACTTAGGAATGCCTTCAAGCATCCAAAGCTCTAAGAGGAATTTTATCAAACACTTAAGCTACACACTATCCTACTATTCTTAAGAAGTCCATAGGAACTATGATTGTGTCAAGCTTCAAATCCTAACTCTAATCGAAGACATGAAAGAGTCAAGAGCGCAATCTCTCATCTAGATTGGCCAAATCCAAACAAGATCTCATCAAAACAACAATCAATAGACAAGAATAGATAATCCATCAACACAAACACATAGATCCAAGATATAGAGATAAGATCATCACACTAGCAACATTCAATCATACAATCCAAATCCCTAGACTAAACTAGCTACTCATAATATGAAATTGCAAGCAAACACTAATTTAATCTAAGAACAAGATAGATAAAATTATGGAAATGAAATAGAAGTCACCTAGAGAGAAGAAGATCTTCAATCAAAGCTTGTTGTCTTGCTACAATGGAGATTGATCTAATCTAAAAAACTAAGAAAAATGGAGAACGTTCTCCAAAGGAAAAACTAAGAAAGGGAAAACTAAATTTCTGGGAACTCCCCTCTGAAAATCCATCAAAGGGGTTTAAATAGTCTCCGAAATGACAACCCTAGTCGAAAATCGCGCATCACCGTCTCCACGCCTCTCACACGCATGTGAGCGTGCGTGGGAAGCTACTAGAAAGTTTTCACGCATGCTCACACGCGTGTGGCCATCCAGCTTGGTCCTCCGGGGCTCTACTCTTGCCTGGTTTGCTCTTTAAGCTCAACTTTTGGTCTTATTTGCTCCCATGTAGATATGTAAAGCACAAAGTGCGTCCTTCCACACTCGAACATCGTCCTCGATGTGATGTGTCCATACGGGTACAGGATAAAGGAACGAACTAGGGGATCTAAGGATAGACAAATAAGGATCCCTTTCCACACTTTGGAAATTGCTCTGGATGTAGGGTATGCATAAAACGATCCTAATAAACATGGCGAGCCTAGTATACTCATGCACAAAGCTATAAAGAAAAATATTTCCACACTTTAAAGATCGAAACGGGCTTAAAATTAGAAAAGGGATAAGAGGATAAACAAGTATGCATCCTCTTTCCGCACTTTAGCTTCCAGCATAGGCCTGCTCCCGTTATAGATGGCTCTATAAGAAATGGAGACATAACATACAAAAAGGGTTTTCAGAGTACTATTTAATTATTATAAGCAGATAGAAATATAAAAGCAGAAACATAGATAATAAGCATGTAAATAAGTAAAATTATTCGAATAGAATTGCATAAAAGTAAAGTAGTTGAAAAGTAGATAACATAAAGCAATAAAGATAAGTAAAGCAAAGTAAAGAAATAAAGAAAATAAAAGTCGGAACCCCGCGCATAGGGCACCTAATGTTCAGATGGGGCTATCAACCATAGTAACCAAAGTCAAGGAACTCAGTATCAAATGTCAACAGGTCAGGATCAACACCGGAGAAAGCATCAATCATCACCTCGAGGGCAGCAATTCCCTATCATTTTCCTCCACCGCCCTTCTCATGCGTTGAGGTCTTCAGTGTGGACATCCTGTCTCGCGGAGATGGATGTGAAGTGACCTTCTTGCCATGTATGCTGCTCACGCCAGTAGTTCATCTGCTCGTCATGGAGCTGCCTATGAAAATTCTGCGTTGTGTCCCAATCCATTGGAATAGGGCCTTGCTCCTGTGCCGCGTCCTCCTCCTCATTCTCTTCCTCGTCTTCATCATCATCATCATCATCATCAGAAGCCTTTAGATCAGGTGCATCATCACCGCCCAACGTCATATGCATGGCGAAGAACTCGGCAATAGTGAAAGGAATTGTGAAACCTTCAATTCTCTCCTCCATCAGCCAGTCCATAAGGCCCAACCCGTAACACAGTCTTGTAACGAAAGGTCCAATAAACACAGTCTGAACCTTAGGCTTTTGTTGGGTATGGAGCCACTTCCTAGCCTGAATGCCCATGTTGATGCTAACCTCATTCTCCATGCACCACATGTAAAACAAATCCTGCTTGTATATCTTGTTGCGATTTGTGGTTCTGCTAGAGAGATTTATGTCAAAGGCTAATCTGACAGCCTTTAAAGCATTGCGGTTGATGAGGTTTGCCTTTAAGTTTGATGAGTTGTACGGGGCATTGTTGGTGATGCTCCTCCAGTACTGCCTAGCTATTGCTTGTGAATCCAAATCCTCCTTAAAGCCCCTGAAATATGGCATGGTTACGCTCACGACATCGTGGAATCCGAGCGTAAGACCTAAAGTGTTGACTGACATGCTGTAACGGTCACCGAATAGTGTGAATGAAATAGACTCTCGTGCATTGTTGACTTCCCTTCGAATTTCTAAGGTCGCCAAAAATTCATAAGTGATGGGCGCGTGGGTAGGTCTTGTAACACCCCGCATTTTTCCTTATTATTATTTTAAATATAAACATTCAAAATGAGGGGTTATTTCTTATTAAATAACTATTTAAATAATTATAAGTATAATTATTTCAATGGACTCGAGATCATATATTTTTATACGATTTATTAGTGTGTCAATATTAGATATTCTTAGCCCAATATCTCTATTGATATATATATATATATATATATATATATATATATATATATATATATATATATATGTGTGTGTGTGTGTGTGTGTGTGTGTGTGTGTGTGTGTGTCATAGCATATAAAATATTATTGAGCCACATGGATTATATTTTCTTAAGAACTAAACTAAGCCCATAATTATATATATATATGTTTTATAGACTAAGATTATTCTTGAGCCCAAAAACTACCAACTATAGTCTTGACCCAACCTTCTAATTTAACCCAAACTAGATAGCCTATCCTAAAATGATCTAGCCCAAAATGGAAGTTCACCCTAGACCTAAAATTAGAAGCTTCCAATTATAGTAAATGGCATGATCGACAGCCTCCCATTTTCCTCCATCTCCCGTAGTTCGTCTCTCCCTCTCGTCTCTCTCGATCGTCCGCCAACAGCAGCAACGGAATTCCGGCGTCAACCCCCAGCAGCCACCGCCACCACCCTTCTCCCTCTCTTGCATTCTCTTCGTCTCTCGCCTCTTTCACTAGACGAAGCAGCCAGAAGCAATGTTGGGGTTCCGGCCGTTAGCCCTCGACGAAGGTAGCAGGTGTGTGGCTCACGGTAGTAGCAAGGTAACGTCGCCACGAGCTCCCTCACCTCTGTTCCGGTCATTCTCGCTCTCGACGATCATCGGCAGTGCAAAGGAGGGAACAGAGCAGCGGCTTCCTTCCCCTCCGCCAGCAGCGGCGAGGCAGCGCAACAGCGGCGAAGATAGCGGACAGCCTCGACGGCGCTCCCTCTTCCGTGCGGCCAGCGACCCCAGCCCCCGTCACCTCGCTCTCTCTCTCTCCGGCGACGACCAGCTTCGACGGGAATGACGGCAGCAACGCGGTGGCTTCTGTCTCCAACAGCAAAACAGAGCAACTGGCGGCGGCAGTCTCCGACCCCGTCGTTCTCTCCCCCACCCAACGCAAGGAGCATGCAGCAGCGGCGACTTCGGCAATGGCGGTGGCTTCCCCCTCCGGCGCTGCTTGGTCGTGATAATGGTTGGTGGCGGCATCGGCATTGCTCTCCTCTCCCGGCCAAACAAAGCAGCGGTGCTCGTCGGTAGCGGAGCACTTCGGTGGACAGCCTTGGGGAGTGCCGTTTTCCGTTCGGCCAGCAGCATCGTTGGCGTGCCTTCCCCTTTCTCTGTTCTGATGTGGGTGATCGGAGGTTCGGCTGAAGAATGTTAGTCCTTGGTCACAAATCATAACCTTAAAAGATCGTGTGGCGTGGTGGTATAGCTCTCATATGTTGAGTCTAAGGCGCGAGTTCGAACCCAGGCTAAGCATTATGTTTAAGGTAATATGTTGGTTTATTATTATTAAGCTTATAATAATTTAGAATTTGTTATAATCTTTTAGCTTAAGCTAGATTAGTATTATTAGTCATATCCTTGTTTTGGTATTAGTTAGTAATTAGATTAGTATGGTTCATAGGGTCTTATTACATTGGCCTTTTAAGCATGGATTATAGGTGATAATTATAATGGACCGACTAGGAATGTTAATATCGTTGTTATAATAGTCATAGTAATGGTATTAGATTATATTGATCTTCAGGTTCACGGTTATGGACCTAGCTTATGAGCTTAGGGTCGATGTTGCTTTGGATTAAATACGCTTCAAAGGTAACCACTATGTCCATCAAAATCTATTTTTACACTCTCACTCTATATGATAATTATTTGGTGTTGGAAATCCTGAAATTCCTTGATTATTAGCCTATTATTGATTGTGTTTATTGGATTATTGGACTTGTGTCTTGATCCTTTGTCTAGTGTTGTTATGATCATTTTGTTGGTTTGGATTTCCATGCTATTTGGCCTCCGTTAGATGAAACCTTGGTGTAGTATAATCTGATCTTTGTATTCTGGAACATTTCTTTGTATTTTGAGCTGAGTCTGATTCGGTGTGTGAGAATTGCTCTTGCGGGGTGCTCTAGCGGGATAATGTAACCGTTGGGGTCTTCTGTGAGAGTAAGGGTAGTGGTTGGTGGAGGTGAGGGATCCGTTGTTTGTTTCCTCCTTTGTTCGGAGTTTGTTGGAGTATTCTATTGGATATGTTACCCTGATTCTGAGTATTTATTCATACCTCTTAGTCCATTATATGAGTCTATTATTTGGAGTTGGTTGGTGTTCATATCTGAGATGAGCACTCTGAATGATGGTTCTTGGGCTGAGATGAGTATGAGTACGGAGTGGTGGATCTTTGAGTGTCGTTTGGAGGTTGTTGGTGGACTGACTGTGCTACTACTGACTTCTGACTTTGGACTTCGGTTCCTGTGATTGGGTTGATTACCCTATGGTTGGACTACGGTCCCTGTGATTGGACTTCGTCCCTGTGATTGGACTACGGTCCCTGTGATTGGACTTCAGTCCCTGTGATTGGGCTCATCACCCCTGTGTACCGGATTTCCGATTCTGACTTCTGACTTCTGACTTCTGACTGTGGTTTGACTTGGTATGATGGTTGGTATGAGGGTTTGGAGGTTGGAGTTGGGATTCTTTCTTGGTTTATTTGCTTATGAGTCCTTGTTCTTATTCGGTTGATATCTCGATGATCTTGGTTATGGTTGTTGTTGTCTTATACTTTAGTTGTCGATTATTGGCTTCGTTTGGATGAGTCTTGGTTTGTGATTCGTTCAGCTTATGTTGTTGAGTATCCGTTTTGAACTATTGAACAGTTTGTTGGTGTTTATATTCTATATGGTGTGTAAACCTATTTACAAGCTTATGTATATCTATAATTCCTTGCGGGTGTGAATGGTGGTTGCTTAGCAGTCTTTTGCTAATGGTTCTTTGCGTGTTTTCCAGGTATGGAGTAAGTCTGAGCGCGCGAGCGCGTTAGAGCCTATCGTTATGAGGACGCTTAGACTTAGTTTACATTGTTTAGACTTTGGTTTGTGGGCCTGTGTGCCATTTGAGATTTTTATATACTCTTGACTAGTGTTTGGATATTGTTGATCATGACTTGAGGATTTATTTCATTCTATGCATGACAGTTTAGTTCGGTTCTTATGGTTAGCCTGTGCATCTAGGTTGTGTTTTCTACCTATATGTGGCATGATGCCCCTTAAGTTTGAAATTCGCTTCCGCTATGTTGTGTTGTTGGTTGAGATAGGCAACTGTTGTGTTGAGATTTATCTATCTCAGCTTGTGTGAGGTTGGGGTGTCACAGTTGGTATCAGACTGGCTTCCTTCCCCTCCGCCAGCAGCGGCGAGGCAGCGCAACAGCGGCGAAGATAGCGGACAGCCTCGACGGCGCTCCCTCTTCCGTGCGGCCAGCGACCCCAGCCCCCGTCACCTCGCTCTCTCTCTCCGGCGACGACCAGCTTCGACGGGAATGACGGCAGCAACGCGGTGGCTTCTGTCTCCAACAGCAAAACAGAGCAGCTGGCGGCGGCAGTCTCCGACCCCGGCGTTCTCTCCCCCGCCCAACGCAAGGAGCATGCAGCAGCGGCGACTTCGGCAATGGCGGTGGCTTCCCCCTCCGGCGCTGCTTGGTCGTGATAATGGTTGGTGGCGGCATCGGCATTGCTCTCCTCTCCCGGCCAAACAAAGCAGCGGTGCTCGTCGGTAGCGGAGCACTTCGGTGGACAGCCTTGGCGGAGTGCCGTTTTCCGTTCGGCCAGCAGCATCGTTGGCGTGCCTTCCCCTTTCTCTGTTCTGATGTGGGTGATCGGAGGTTCGGCTGAAGAATGTTAGTCCTGTGGTCACAAATCATAACCTTAAAAGATCGTGTGGCGTGGTGGTATAGCTCTCATATGTTGAGTCTAAGGGCGCGAGTTCGAACCCAGGCTAAGCATTATGTTTAAGGTAATATGTTGGTTTATTATTATTAAGCTTATAATAATTTTAGAATTTGTTATAATCTTTTAGCTTAAGCTAGATTAGTATTATTAGTCATATCCTTGTTTTGGTATTAGTTAGTAATTAGATTAGTATGGTTCATAGGGTCTTATTACATTGGCCTTTTAAGCATGGATTATAGGTGATAATTATAATGGACCGACTAGGAATGTTAATATCGTTGTATAATAGTCATAGTAATGGTATTAGATTATATTGATCTTCAGGTTCACGGTTATGGACCTAGCTTATGAGCTTAGGGTCGATGTTGCTTTGGATTAAATACGCTTCAAAGGTAACCACTATGTCCATCAAAATCTATTTTTACACTCTCACTCTATATGATAATTATTTGGTGTTGGAAATCCTGAAATTCCTTGATTATTAGCCTATTATTGATTGTGTTTATTGGATTATTGGACTTGTGTCTTGATCCTTTGTCTAGTGTTGTTATGATCATTTTGTTGGTTTGGATTTCCATGCTATTTGGCCTCCGTTAGATGAAACCTTGGTGTAGTATAATCTGATCTTTGTATTCTGGAACATTTCTTTGTATTTTGAGCTGAGTCTGATTCGGTGTGTGAGAATTGCTCTTGCGGGGTGCTCTAGCGGATAATGTAACCGTTGGGGTCTTCTGTGAGAGTAAGGGTAGTGGTTGGTGGAGGTGAGGGATCCGTTGTTTGTTTCCTCCTTTGTTCGGAGTTTGTTGGAGTATTCTATTGGATATGTTACCCTGATTCTGAGTATTTATTCATACCTCTTAGTCCATTATATGAGTCTATTATTTGGAGTTGGTTGGTGTTCATATCTGAGATGAGCACTCTGAATGATGGTTCTTGGGCTGAGATGAGTATGAGTACGGAGTGGTGGATCTTTGAGTGTCGTTTGGAGGTTGTTGGTGGACTGACTGTGCTACTACTGACTTCTGACTTTGGACTTCGGTTCCTGTGATTGGGTTGATTACCCTATGTTGGACTACGTCCCTGTGATTGGACTTCGGTCCCTGTGATTGGACTACGGTCCCTGTGATTGGACTTCAGTCCCTGTGATTGGGCTCATCCCCCTGTGTACCGGATTTCCGATTCTGACTTCTGACTTCTGACTTCTGACTGTGGTTTGACTTGGTATGATGGTTGGTATGAGGGTTTGGAGGTTGGAGTTGGGATTCTTTCTTGGTTTATTTGCTTATGAGTCCTTGTTCTTATTCGGTTGATATCTCGATGATCTTGGTTATGGTTGTTGTTGTCTTATACTTTAGTTGTCGATTATTGGCTTCGTTTGGATGAGTCTTGGTTTGTGATTCGTTCAGCTTATGTTGTTGAGTATCCGTTTTGAACTATTGAACAGTTTGTTGGTGTTTATATTCTATATGGTGTGTAAACCTATTTACAAGCTTATGTATATCTATAATTCCTTGCGGGTGTGAATGGTGGTTGCTTAGCAGTCTTTTGCTAATGGTTCTTTGCGTGTTTTCCAGGTATGGAGTAAGTCTGAGCGCGAGCGCGTTAGAGCCTATCGTTATGAGGACGCTTAGACTTAGTTTACATTGTTTAGACTTTGGTTTGTGGGCCTGTGTGCCATTTGAGATTTTTATATACTCTTGACTAGTGTTTGGATATTGTTGATCATGACTTGAGGATTTATTTCATTCTATGCATGACAGTTTAGTTCGGTTCTTATGGTTAGCCTGTGCATCTAGGTTGTGTTTTCTACCTATATGTGGCATGATGCCCCTTAAGTTTGAAATTCGCTTCCGCTATGTTGTGTTGTTGGTTGAGATAGGCAACTGTTGTGTTGAGATTTATCTATCTCAGCTTGTGTGAGGTTGGGGTGTCACAGTTGGTATCAGAGCCTATGTTGAGGTCTGAGTAGAGATCTAGG
>CP025646.1:19020869-19036510 GCA_003576665.1 Ipomoea trifida
GGCGTAGGGCGTTTCTGCGTCACCCAGTCAGGCGCAGGTTTTATTCATATATAAAGCGAAATCTATTCGTCAAGTCTCTACGTCACTTCGTCAGGCGTAGGGAGTCTCTACGTCACTTCGTCAGGCGTAGTAAGTCTCCGCGTCACTCAGTCAGGCGCAGGGGAGTTTTTCTATAATATTCGCCAAGTCTCTACGTCACTTCGTCAGGCGTAGGGAGGCTCTGCGTCACTCAGTCAGGCGCAGAGGAGTTTTCTATATCACTCAGTCAGGCGTAGGCCGTGGGGGTGTGCACACTTAAGTATAGATACTCATGTCATTTTCGGGTTGGTTTCAGCTTTATGGACCTAGATGGGGCCAAACTAGGGATCATAATGATGAACCTTCGTCCAAGGGATCAC
Organism: Ipomoea trifida; assembly: GCA_003576665.1. Lineage (NCBI taxonomy): Eukaryota > Viridiplantae > Streptophyta > Magnoliopsida > Solanales > Convolvulaceae > Ipomoea > Ipomoea trifida. The sequence continues at coordinate 19,021,268 of CP025646.1, forward strand.
GAACGAGACTTGGGGTAGGACCGTAATCCCCTTGTCCAGATCTGATTTCGGTCTAGTCAAAGACACTTGTATTCTCTTTAAGGTCTCTTGCTTCTAGTCAGAAACTAAGTAGCGTTTTCGTACTTAAAGACAACTAGAAGTCATAATTGTGGCATTGACATATGTGATAGACATGGGTAGTTCTGAAAACCTATCCTGTATGAAAAGAAGTCAAAGGCAGCCTAGTTTGATGAACTAGGAAATTTGATAAAGGAAATGTGTTGTGATTTGTATTCTCATTATATGCTTGTGATTATATGGTATTAACCGTTGATTGCAGTTAGGAAAGACATGGACACTATATTTGGTAATGTGTATTTCCCTTTATGAATTATTGTCAAACCTTTTACCTGATGGAAGTGACAAATGGATTGCCTTACTTAGCCGTTGTGCTAACTACACTTCACCGTGTACGTCATTTCAGATGTCATCCAGTGAGAGATCCTGTAGCCCGGCAAACACTCTTGATCATGTTTGCCCGGGACCTACTTTTGCTGGTCAGACTTTGCATGACACGTCGGACAGAGACACCTATTCTCCAGGCTCTCCAGGCTATACTCCAGCATCCCCTTACTATATTCTAGCAACCCCAGTCAGCCCAGTAAATATCTTTTGGTTGCCTTAGTTTTGGCTGACTCTAATTTATTAGGTTGTGGAGGACTCGGAGTTGTAATGACAGCCGTCGGGCAAACTCTTGTAGATATCTTTTGATATTAATATATATATATATATGCCTAGAATATCATATTTTGATGTCGAGGTGTTGAGGTTGAGTGTATTTCTTTTAGCCTGTGCACTCAGAGTGGAAGTTTTATCAAAGAGGTGATAGGCTTCACTCTAAGTGTGGCGGTAGCACCCGGTTTTCTGCTGTAGGGTAAGCTTCCGCAGCGTTATATTACGCATATTGTAATAGTTGTCAGAACGGGAAATCGGGGTGTTACACTGTGATTGGACTTCGGTCCCTGTGATTGGACTACGGTCCCTGTGATTGGACTTCGATCCCTGTGATTGGGCTCATCACCCCTGTGTACCGGATTTCCGGATTCTGACTTCTGACTTCTGACTGTGGGTTTGACTTGGTATGATGGTTGGTATGAGGGTTTGGAGGTTGGAGTTGGGATTCTTTCTTGGTTTATTTGCTTATGAGTCCTTGTGCTTATTCGGTTGATATCTCGATGATCTTGGTTATGGTTGTTGTTGTCTTATACTTTAGTTGTCGATTATTGGCTTCGTTTGGATGACTCTTGGTTTGTGATTCGTTCAACTTATTGTTGTTGAGTATCCGTTTTGAACTATTGAATAGTTTGTTGGTGTTTATATTCTATATGGGTGTGTAAACCTATTTACAAGCTTATGTATATCTATACTTCCTTGCGGGTGTGAATGGTGGTTGCTTAGCAGTCTTTTGCTAATGGTTCTTTGCGTGTTTTCCAGGTATGGAGTAAGTCTGAGCGCGAGCGCGTTAGAGCCTATCGTTATGAGGACGCTTAGACTTAGTTTACATTGTTTAGACTTTGGTTTGTGGGCCTGTGTGCCATTTGAGATTTTTATATACTCTTGACTAGTGTTTGGATATTGTTGATCATGACTTGAGGATTTATTTCATTCTATGCATGACAGTTTAGTTCGGTTCTTATGGTTAGCCTGTGCATCTAGGCTGTGTTTTCTACCTAGATGTGGCATGATGCCCCTTAAGTTTGAAATTCGCTTCCGCTATGTTGTGTTGTTGGTTGAGATAGGCAGCTGTTGTGTTGAGATTTATCTATCTCAGCTTGTGTGAGGTTGGGGTGTCACAGGTCCTCTCCAATCAAACAAATGGCGGAGCTGTGCGTGCCTTAGAAGTCTGTTTACTTCATCCAAACATCCGAACTCTCTCAAAACATTGTCGTCGAAGTGACGGCCAACTGACAGTTGTTTCCCTTTGTAGTTATCTACTGTTGTAAGTTGTATGGGTGTCAAGTGTCGTAGTGACCTTGAACCCGGCTCCTGTGGAGCTTGTTGAGCTGTAGCTTGTTGCCGTGTTCTCGACCGGCTCGATTCACCACGTTCGTGTTTTGATTTCTTAGCAATTTCCTTTCAGCGTCCCATCCAACAAATTGTAGAAATTAACATTCATGGTAATTGGGTTTGGATAATTATATCTCAAATAATTCACCATTGCATTTGTGTAAAAATTCCTTGTCAAGATAATGGATTTCAAACATATAGGGCTAAGATTTTCAAAAATTTTGCCATAGTTTCCCCTATATTTTGGACAATTCTAGCATGAAAATATCAACAATATCATTCCATTATCACACACATGCATAATTTCATCATAAGATAATTCAATTTGATAGTCAAATAAGAAGTCAACTACAAAAGTCAAGAAATTCAAAAAGTCAACTTCATCTTCTTCCCCAAATTCAAAAATTAGGGTTTGAAATTGAAAATTCAATTTGAGCAATCTAGCATGTGAAAAGTCAAATTGATTGCACATAATAGTTCTATAACAAGTTCACACATCAATTCAAGCATCAATTTCACAAATTGCATAAGAAATCTAACAAACCCATTTGTTCATCAATGGTGTTCACACTTGAAGCTCAAAAACACATAACAATCCATCAATGTAACCATCAATAATGAAAGGAAACATCAAAGGATAGTTCTCTAAAGCATTATAAACCAATTTAAACATTCAAAACATTCAAAACATGCAAGGGAATGTAGAACAAATTTCTCATTCAAGCTCTTCCAAACTCATGAATATTCAAGGGTAAATAGTTAAAAAGATGAGAAATTACCTTGATGTGGATGTTTTTGATCTTCTTTGAAGGTAAAAAGTAAGAGATGTGTTCAAACCTTGAGTTTGGGTTCTTCCTTGCGTGGAGAAGGGAATAGAAAATAGGTTTTGGGAGCAAAATGATGTAGAATGGCCGAAGGGGGGGTCTTAAATCCGTAGGGGGGCTTCCACGCTGGTCACACTCGTGTGACCGTGCGTGGGAGCTTACTGCATTGCTCCCACGCATGGCTACACGCGTGTGAGTGTGCGTGGGAGGCTACTGCCTCGTTCCCACGTGAAGGATGTAATTTAGTGGGAGGTGAAGGTGAAGGTGATAAAACGAAGAGTCAAGACTCCCCGAGTGTCGTGTCTCTCAAGGATGGCGAATGGGAACCGAATACGTGTGACATTTAGGAAGTTGAAGGGTAAGAGTTACAAGAATCAAAGGGGAATGTTTTGTTCATAGGTTGTTGAAGGTAAAAGGGATAGAAAATATAAAAGGTAAAAGGAAAGGGGTGCATGTCAAAGTTAAGCCAAAGGATCGATTATTGTAGGTAGCTTGGAATTGGGTTTCGGGATTGATCTAGGGAGTCACGGTCTTTGTATTGAGTGGCATCACACTCAACCTCTCAATCCTCATTCGGTTGAGGCATTTTATCGAACACCTAGCCTACCACTCCTCTCAGGTCTCGTCCTTTCGGACTAAGAGCGGAGATATAGATGAGTTGGGCTCGTGAGAGGCCGCTATCGCGCACACTCTCACTTCCACTCGGTTTACTAACTACCCCGGCAGGAAATAGAAGCAAAGATTAAGCAACATCATCCATACATTCATCAATCATACTCCCACAACACACAAGATCATAATATCAAATTATAAGCATCAACGCATAGATCAACAAGGGCACACACACCCAACTACTCTACTCTAACATATTAAACATAAATATCAACAAAGAAACAAAGCAAGAAAGTAAAGATTCAAACTTTATATTAAAAGAAGAATGTTATTTAAAGGAAGCTTGAAATCTACATCATCATCTTCATCCTAGTCTACTCTAATCTAAGGAGGAGTATATGTTTTCCTCCCCAAAGGGGAAGAAAATAAGAAAAGAAAACTAGATCTAAAGATTGTGGGGTGCCTCCTCCTCTACCTACTTGCCTTCAAAGGTCTGAAATAATGAACCTTATATAGGGGGAACAAAATAGGGGCAAGATAGACAATTTCCGCGCAGCAGAATTTTAGGGCTGATATAGGGGTCTTGACGCGTCGAGCCCTCAAGGAATTTTTCGGAAAATCATATGGCACATTCTCGACGCGTCGAGCCCTGAAGACTCTTTTCCACATTTCTTCCACACGCGTGGTGGAGGTCGTGGGGGGTTACTGGAATGTTTCCACGCCCCTCCACACCGGTGTGAGGCTGCGTGGGAGGCTCCTGCTTCATGGTTTCTCCATTTTCTGCTCAGTTTCGGCCTTAGGTCCTCTGTTTGGCTGCAAAATAGCTTAAAAGCATCTTCCAAGCTCTTGTTAGCGGTTTTGGTCACATTCGAGTCTTAACGCATGATATTCTTATGAAATGGGTACTAAACCATACAATACTAGCCCTTAAATGACCCTTAAAATAAGCTATTCTTGGTGCTTATCACTACGCACGGCTACACACGTGTGAGCCTCGTGTAGATCCTCTGCATTGTTTTCTTCCGATTTTTGGTTTTTCCCTTCATACCTATGTCCAATTTAAGCCTTCCCAAAGCAATTTCTATTCTCGAATCCTACAAGTTAGTCCTCAAAACATGGTTCCATATGATTGTAGCAATTTATTAGAACAAAAACATTAAAAACGAAAGCATAAAAATGATGTAAAAACATATTATTAAAACCCTGGGTTGCCTCCCAAGAAGCGCCACGGTTTACGTCATTGGATAGACGCATCATACCTTGGTTAAAATTCAACCGTATTCTTTGGAATTGGGTAGGAAGCATTTTGGTACCCACGTGTTTTTCCATGTAAGCTTATCATTCCTCCACTTCGGTTTTGGTTTCGTCTTGGCTTTGACCTTTGCCCTTTCCTTGTCATCAGCTCCTTCTTTCGCTCTTTCCTTTTCATCGTTTGTGGCTTGTCCCTCGAATCTCAGGGTAATTTCACCTGAACTAACATCTATTCGTGCACGACAAGTAGCCAGAAACGGTCTTCCGAGAATTAAGGATTCATGGGGCTCATCATCACCCATCTTACAAACAATAAAATCGACAGGCACAAGAAATTTTCCTATTCTTACTAGAACATCTTCCGCTAAGCCTTCGGGATATCGCGTGGTTCCGTCAGCTAAACGTAGAGTAAGCCTTGTCGGTTTTACACATGGTAAGTTCAATTTTTCAAAGAGAGTTGAAGACATGACATTGATAGAAGCACCAAGATCAGCAAGAGCATTTTGAGGTTCCATGTTCTGTATAGAACAAGGAATCAATAAAGCTCCGGGGTCACCCTCAGTCAAACAAACAGAAGATTCTTGGCTTAAACAGTAAAATTATCACTATTGTCATTCTCAAATAACTCACGGCATTCTCTGTTAATGAAAAATTTTCGGATAAAAGCATTAATTGTACCTTCTCGAGCTGTTTCTTCTTCTTTTGAATTTTTGATGTTGCCTCGTGGTAGCTCCTTTTCTTTTGGGCATTCTTCCAAAGTGGTTTCCTCCTTATTTGCTTTCATCGATATGGTGCATGAACCGCTCGCGTTCTTCAGTCCGGGACTACAAGAGGTAGTCCCGTTTCTTTGGTCATCTACCTTACATTGACATTTTCCACAGATAACGTCCACAGATGCAGACGGAGAAGTGCAAATGTTAGTATCATGAGGTCCTCCACAGATATTACAATAAAGTGCCAAAGCCACGCAAGGCTTGGGTTTCCCTTCCATCTTTTCTACCATAGCTTGTAGCTTTTTGATTTCGTGATTCATTGCTTCGATTTTGGCCTCACTCGCCACTCGATTATCAACTTCATAAACTCCTCCATGATCTCCTCTCCGGTCATACCAACAGGATGTGTTCTTAGATATTCTCTCGATTAGTTCTTCAGCTTCTTGTAAAGCTAGGGAGACAAAGGCACTGTTGGAGGATGAGTCAAGCAACATTTTTCCTTCATCTGTCAGTCCTCCATAGAATGAGCTAATCATGTCCCATGGGTGCATCAGATCTTGTGGACATTGCCTTTTAAGAACTTTGAATCGTCTCCAAGCCTCTCCCAAACTCTCAAGCTTTCCTTGCTTGAATTCTTGTATCAGCCTTCTAATCCTCATAGTTTTTGTAATGGGAAAGAACTTGTTCATGAATTCGCGATGCAACTGCTGCCACGTTCTGAAATGATTGTCGTCTTGGCTTTCCAACCACCGTGCTGCCTCTCCTATAACTGAAAATGGGAATAATTTGAGTCGAACTATCTCCTCGCTAACGCCTTCTTGTCTGTACATCCCACATGCTCGTATGAACCTTGTGATGTGTGCGTTGGGATCTTCAGATGGTAATCCTGAATATTGATTGTTCTGAACCAGTGTGAGAATAGTCGGATGCACGTGAAAGTTGAAGTTCTCCATTGGGGGTACATAGATCGAGTTGTGCATGTTAAAATCAGGAGTCATGTAATATGCAATTGATCTTTGTGGTTCTTGAGGATTTCCATAGTATTTCTCTTCACGAATGTTTTCTTGATTGTTTGCTCTATTTGCTTGTGGTTCTTCCAGAATTGGTTCTTCATGGTTAATTGGTACTTGTGGATTAATTGGAACTGGGGGTGGATTTATTACAGTTGTGCCTCTTCCTTGTGGATTTCTTGTTGCGCTTGATGAAGCCATTAGTGATCTTTGGGTATTTTTCCTTCTAGTTTCTCTATTAATTTCAGGAATGTAGGGTAGTAAACCTTGATTTTCTTTTGCTCGCATGTGCATTCACCTAGTAAAATTATCAATGAAACAAAAATTTTCAAAATTGACTAGAAGTAGTCAATTGGGTTAGTAGCAAAAACAAATAAAAGTAAAACAAAATTAAGTGGAATGGATTAACATTTCTCAAATCTAGCATTCATGCAATCAAAGTAAACAAAAACATATGACAACCTATTGCCCTCCCCGGCAACGACGCCATTTTGAACGAAACTTGTGGTATCGTGGTGATTGTGATTCGTCAAAAGATATTTGTATGTTAAAACGGAAAGTCTGTGACTCCCCGAGTGTCGGTCTCGAAGGAGGGACGTGGAGGTGTGTCAAGTGTTCGGGAGTTTACTAGATTGGGTCATGCGTAGGATTTGAGTGTGGTGAAGGGTGGAATTGTGAGTGAGAGTAGTTCATTTGGTTGGTTTTGAGTGCAAGAGAATAGTAAAGTAAAGAGTGTTTTGGAAATATGTAAAAGGGGTAGGGATTGGATAGTGTTCATGAATATTGCGTAGTGGAGTGTCTAAGGTCATGGATTAGGATTGCTAGGATATTGTCTATTCAAGAGTGTGTTGTCTTAGTCCTTTTCCACCTTTGTGTACTAAGTCTTCTTTGACTTAGGAATGCCTTCAAGCATCCAAAGCTCTAAGAGGAATTTTATCAAACACTTAAGTTACACACTATCCTACTATTCTTAAGAAGTCCATAGGAACTATGATTGTGTCAAGCTTCAAATCCTAACTCTAATCGAAGACATGAAAGAGTCAAGAGCGCAATCTCTCATCTAGATTGGCCAAATCCAAACAAGATCTCATCATAACAACAATCAATAGACAAGAATAGATAATCCATCAACACAAACACATAGATCCAAGATATAGAGATAAGATCATCACACTAGCAATATTCAATCATACAATCCAAATCCCTAGACTAAACTAGCTACTCATAATATGAAATTGCAAGCAAACACTAATTTAATCTAAGAACAAGCTAAGATAGATAAAATTATGGAAATGAAATAGAAGTCACCTAGAGAGAAGAAAATCTTCAATCCCAGCTTGTTGTCTTGCTACAATGGAGATTGATCTAATCTAAAAAACTAAGAAAAATGGAGAAAGTTCTCCAAAGGAAAAACTAAGAAAGGGAAAACTAAATTTCTGGGAACTCCCCTCTGAAAATCCATCGAAGGGGTTTAAATAGTCTCCGAAATGACAACCCTAGTCGAAAATCGCACATCACCGTCTCCACGCCTCTCACACGCGTGTGAGCGTGCGTGGGAAGCTACTAGAAAGTTTTCACGCATGCTCACACGCGCGTGGCCATCCAGCTTGGTCCTCCGGAGCTCCGCTCTTGCCTGGTTTGCTCTTTAAGCTCAACTTTTGATCCTATTTGCTCCCGGGGCTCCTGTTTTGCTTCTTTTGAGCTAAAAGTAGCTTCTGTGCATCAGTTAGTGATTTTCAAGCATTTATGAACATTATTCACCATGTAAGGATGCTATAATCGTGATAAAACACCCTAAAATGTGTCTGAATTAAGGGTATCTCGGAGACTTATCATGAAGCTTGTCAAAAGGGAAAGCAAATCAAGTCTTCGTTTAAGGCAAAATCCCTGAACACTAACTCGAGGCCATTAAGTCTACTACATATGGACTTATTTGGACCAGTTGATCCAGTTAGTCTTAGTGGAAGAATGTACACTCTTGTGGTAGTAGATTACTACACAAGATATACATGGACATCTTTTCTAAGAAAGAAGAATGAAACTGAAAAGGTTCTTCCAAATCTGATCCGAAGACTTTAAACTGAGAAGGACTTAAGTATTGTCAAAATTCGGTCTGATCAAGGAACTAAATTTGTAAACAAAGTCATTTAGGATTTCTGTGGACAACACGGTATACTACATCAGCTTTCAGCAGCAAGAACCCCTCAACAGAATGGTGTAGCTGAAAGACGTAATAGAACCCTCAAGGAAGCGGCAAGATCCATGATCGCTTTCTCAGGCTTGCCTAAACGGTTTTGAGCCGAAGCTATAAACACTGCATGTTATACTCAAAACAGATCTCTTATTCACAAACATCATGGGACTACATCTTATGAACTCTGGAAAGGCAGAAAACCTGTTGTAAAATACTTTCATATCTTTGGAAGTAAATGCTTCATTCACAACAATGGAAATACACATCTAAAGGCGTTTGATGAACGTGCTGATGAAGGGATATTCATGGGATACTCTGAAAAGAGTAAAGCCTTTCGAGTACTAAACAAGCGAACCATGGTAGTGATAGAAGAATCAATCTACGTAGTCTTCGACGAATCATCTAAAGAAGACATGGTCATCTCTGAGAAACCACAAACCAATGAAGAAACAAAGGATAAAGAAATCGAAGAGCTATCCGAAGGATTAGAATCAGAAGACGATGATTATCCTTTCTTTCCTAATCATCTACCGAATACTTCATCTCAAACCGAAGTATTACCGAATGATGATAATGAATCAAGTCAATCAGAAGTACAACAGGATGAAAGCAATCACGATGAACCCACAATTGATGAAGGAGCACCACCTACTACTTTTCAACCGGATCTAAAGTGGTTGAAGAACCATCCTCAAGATCAAATCATTGGTGATATCCATGATAGTGTACGAACTCGTGCATCCATTCGGGAATGCATGATGGCATGTTTCATATCTCAAATTGAACCGAAGACTGTAGAAGAAGCATTAAATGACTCGGATTGGGTCATAGCTATGCAAGATGAACTATATCAATTCGAGAGAAACAGTGTATGGGAATTGGTTCCACGACCAACTCATCAGAACGTCATTGGAACCAAATGGGTCTTCAGAAACAAGATGAATGAGCAAGGACTCATTGTTAGGAACAAGGCTCGGTTAGTTGCAAAAGGTTATTGTCAGGAAGAAGGAATTGATTTTGATGAAACCTTCGCTCCTGTTGCTAGACTCGAAGCTATAAGAATCTTTCTAGCATATGCTGCATGGAAAGACTTTAAAGTCTATCAAATGGACGTCAAGAGTGCCTTCTTAAATGGACTTTTGGAAGAAGAAGTATATGATGAGCAACCACCAGGTTTCATCTCAGGAATCAGAATGGATAAAGTCCAAACAAGCTCCAAGGGCTTGGTATGACACGTTGTCATGCTTTCTTATAAGCTGCAGATTCACGAAGGGAATAGTTGACAAAACGCTTTTCAGAATCAAAAATGGAGACCACATCCTATTGGTGCAAATCTATGTAGATGACATCATATTTGGAAGTACCGATTCGGACCTATGTGAGAAATTCTCAAAACTCATGCAAGGTAAATTTGAGATGAGCATGATGGGAGAATTAAACTAGTTTTTAGGTCTTCAAGTAAAACAAGAACGAGATGGGATTTTTATAAATCAAGCAAAATACACCAAGGATCTCATCACGAAGTTTGGAATTGATGGGAAGTCCTCGGTCAAAATCCCCATGAACACTTCATTACGTATGGATATCGATAACGAAGGGAAAGAAGTGGATCAAACGAAGTATAGAGGAATCATTGGTTCTCTACTATATCTTACGACTAGTCGACCAAATATATCGTTTGCCGTGGGGGTATGTGCTCGGTTTCAGGCCAATCCGAAGGAAAGTCATTTAAGTGCTGCTAAGAAAATATTAAGATATATAAAAGGGACTCAAAGTGTGGGACTTTGGTACCTGAACAATGACGACTTCGATCTAGTTGGATATTCTGACGCAGACTTTGCTGGTTGTAAAATTGATCGAAAGAGTACATCAGGGACATGCCAATTCTTAGGGGGAAGGCTTGTTTCTTGGTTCAGCAAAAAGCAAAATTTTATTGCCACAAGCACTACCGAAGCCGAATACATAGCAGCTGGTAGCTGTTGTGCACAAATACTATGGATGATGCAACAACTCAAAGACTATGGTGTATCTGCCAAGGAAGTCAGCATTATGTGTGACAACACAAGTGCTATTGCCATAACACAAAATCCAGTATTGCATTCAAGAACCAAGCATATTGATATTAAATATCACTTCATCCGAGACCATGTGGAGAAAAAGGATATCAAACTCGAGTATGTGAATACCGAAGACCAGCTTGTAGATATTCTCACAAAACCTCTTGCCGAAGCAAGATTCTCTACTTTAAGGCATGAGCTCGGAATGATAGAAATGAATTAATGAAGAGGCAACCGAATCCATCCAAAACTGAAAAGACGCATCAGTTATGACGCATTGAAATTAATGCAGTTATCAGAATCAGCATTCACGGATTCACATTAATGGATATACACAAAAGCTTTGGACGGTTGCAACATTGAATGGTCATATCAGTTAAAATTCAGCCAATCACAGCGCTACAATCTCTCTATAAATAGATCACAACAAAGGAAGGGAGAGGTACCCTAACACCTCATCCTTTGTGTTGGTTTCTATTTTGCAGGAATGGATAAGGGAAAAGGCAAGAAAGCATGCTCCGAAGAAAAACCTGCGAAGAAAAGGTTTTCCTTTAGGCTCTTGCTGAAGGAAGGAACCAACAAACTGAACAAGTTAAGACAAGAGAGAGGTCAACCACTCCAAGGAGACACATCTACACAACCTTTGGAACTTTCAGATTCAGACTCAGAGGACTATGCACCTAAACCACCAACCATGTCTGCTCCCGGCTTTCACTCAGGAGGACTTGCTCCACCAGCCGAGGAACCCTTCTTGCCAAATCAAGATTTGATACCCAGACAAGCACCTCCTTCCTCCGTTAACAACACTGGAGATGATGTCTGGAATGACATACAAGGATGGTATCAACAGAATCAAGTTCCAAACCAGTCGATGAATGAGGATTTTGATGAGGACTATCTCCGATACCTTGAGGAGATGCTCGAACCAGACGATATCTCTGATCGGTCCTCGGTACTTGAAAATCAACCTGGTTATGGACCGATGGCTCCATCCTGGAATCTTGACGCTGCCCCGAGTGTTCCACCTGCTCCAAGCCCTCCTACAACGGAGAGCAGTCAAGGCCAGAGCCTTATGTCCACTGCTAACAGCAGACATGCCAAGAATAAGGGCAAGGGCAAGGCAAGAAAATAGTTGTCACGCCTTGTAATGAAGTCAGGGTTGGGTTGGTTAATCTAGTATATTGTCTTGTTTGTTGACATATGTTATCTTTGAATGAATGAATCTATCTCTCGCTTGTGTAGTTTGTCTCGCTTTTCCGAATCCTTCCATCTTACCGAAGAGTGGCATACTCTAAGTCTGAAATACTACCAAGGAATACTCACATGTTTCATAGTACCAAAGACTGTTATAGCACAAAGCATGTGGTAATAACCGAACTCATAGTGACCGAAGGATTAAGCTACCAAGTTCTTAACTCTTAAGTTCCTATGCACCACATTGTTGCTAAATCTCAAGGGGACCGAAGGATTAGGAATATATCTTGTTGAACAAGTTTCTCGACAATACCTTTTTATCACCGTTTAAAATTGAGAACGTGGGATCGTGACGATACACGTGTCGACGCTCAATTTGCTGATGATGTTAAGGCATGCGCTCCAACTTCTCTGAACCGTCAGACATGAAAGGATGGTCCATCAAAGATGTGATGGTAATGAGTACTTTTCTCTCTCCTTATTAAATGCCTACTTTCATCTTATGGGCAAATGACTTTTTTGGCAAAGAGTCACGACTATGGTCTTATGCCATTTTTACCCTCTCATCAAAGGGCATTTAAGGCTTTTTGTCTTATGCCCATAAATTCTCCCCACTTTCTCCTGGTGACCCGATTCACCCGACCCACCAAAACCTATCATATATAACCGCTCATATCTTTCACTTTTAACCTTTTACCCTCTCAAAACACTGTTACTCTCCAAAACCCTAAAACTCTCCCAAAAACACCAAATGTTGGCCATTATGTCGCCATCAAGCTCAAGTTCTTCGTCAGGAAGCTCAAGCTCCTCCTCTGATGAGGTTTCTACGACTCATGCCCCGCCTCCAAAACCTTCACCCTCCCCAGAATAGACCAAGTATGCCCAAGATAAACCCTTTGTGCCTCCAAGAATTATCACCCGCCCATGTGAGGATGTTGAGGTTTTCCGATTCTTCCTCACCACTGCTAAAGGCCAAAAGTCTAAAAACTGCATGGTCAAGGCCGGTTCGATGCTAGATGTCAAGGGCTTTCTTGAAAGAGTGCTTGACAAAACGTTTGGAGATCACGTAGTTCAATGTCTCAAGGACGGTAATCTCTACAAGTTTGTCACTTTTAGACACAATGCTTGGTATCCTATTGATGTGACACAGTTCTACATTAACGCTGAGGTACACACTGTTAATGGCATACAAGAAATTCACTCAGTAGTTCATGGTACTGAAGTTGTTGTTACTCATAAAGATATACGTAAAGTTTTGGCTAAAGTATCATCTAGCACCATGAACTATATCCAATTATTCATGCCGCACCCTGAACTTTCATATCGTATATATTGAGCCACAAACCAAAATAAAAAATTCACCTAGAACTTTTAGCAGGTTTCCAGGTCTTCTTGCTGACATGGCGTCTGATGTGGCATTTCTCTTAACCTTATGTTGTCCATGTAAGCGTTTACATATTTAAAATTTAAAAAATAAAAAATAAAATTATTGTATTAAAATAACCAGAATTTTATTCTCTTTATTTTCATAATGTATACTTTTTAATTTTGCAATTCCAATGTTTCAATTTTTTTTTCCAGAATTTATATTTTTTGGCTAATTTATTGTTTAGTATTTTTTCAATTTTCCAAATTTATAGAAATGCTAATTTTTTGTTTGTTTGTATTTTTTGTTTTTTTTAAATATTTTTAATATGTAAATGCTTACATGGACAACATAAGGTTAAAAGAAATGCCACATCAGTTGAAAACCTGCGCCATGTCAGCAGGAAGACTTGGAAACCTGCTAAAAGTTCTAGGTGAATTTTTTATTTTGGTTTGCGACTCGAAATATACGATATGAAAGTTCAGGGTGTGGCATGAATAATTGGATATAGTTCATGGTGCTAAATGACACTTTTAGCCTAAAGTTTTTGATTTCCCTATTTGTCGAGACGGTTTCCACCCAGATTGTTCTGGTAAGGAATATAGTAAGAAAAGAATGTGGAAAAAGATGAAAGGCTATTCACAACCAAAATCTATCCCATCCATTTTAAAGAAGAAAATGTTGAAATTGGATTATGAATTTACAGTGGATATTCTGAATAAGATTGTTGAAAGCAAGCAATCTGGCACCGACGAGATTTCTGATAAGAAGATGCGGATGCTTTGTGCACTTTTGGATAACTACTCTGTTGATTGGTCAAAGGTCATATTTGCATTTTTGGTCGAAAATGTTCAAACGGGTGTTGATCCTACATCCGAATGGATAGTCAAAGTTCTTGGATATGGGTTCGTGATCAGTGCCATTCTGAAAGATAAAAAGGTGAAATTCCGCACTGGGACTGCCTCTCATCGAACTCATTATCACATGACCTCAAATCCTCCAAATTATCTCAAGAGGAAGGCAGATGAATTGGAAGCTGCCTTAAGGAAGGAACAGAAGAAACAAAAATTTAAGTCGTCAAAAAGTTCAGTTGGACAGGGGGAAACTGGAGTAGCTAGAGGTCATGGCTCGGAAGGTTCCACACACCAGCCAAAGACACAACCCGAGCCATCAAAACCCAAAGTATCCAAACATACTAAATCCTCAAAACACACCAAATCTGTGACACCCCAACCTCACACAGGCCGAGATAGATAAAACTTAGCACAACAGCTGCCTATCTCAACCAACAAACCAAACATAGCGGAAGCGAATTTAAAACTTAAGGGCGTCATGCCACATCTAGGTATAACACAGCCTAGATGCACAGGCTAAACATAAGGATAAACTAAGCTGTCATATAAAATAAGATAAATCCTCAATCCATAATCAACACTATTCGAATCACTGGGCAAGAGTATAACAAGGTCTCAAATGGCTCACAGGCCAAAGCATAAATCTAAAACATAACCACTATCTAAGCCTCCTCAGACGGGTATATCTCTATCGCGCTCACGCAAGGACTTTAAGGCAAACCTGGAAAAACACACAAAGAACCATTAGCAAAAGACTGCTAAGTAACCACCATTCACACCCGCAAGGAAGTATAGATATATGTATAAGTTGTAAATAGGTTTACGCACCCGTATAGAATATAAACACCAACAAACTGTTCAATAGTTCCAAATTGGATACTCAACAACAATAAACTGAACGAATCGCAAACCAAGACTCATCCAAACGAAGCCAATAATCAACAATGAATATAAGACAACAACAAGTCCATAATCAAGATACCAACTGAACACAACCATAAAGGAACAACCAGCCATAACCAAGAATCATAAGATATTAATCAAATAACCATAAGGAACTCACGAATACAGAACCAAGACAGAATTCCCAACTCCAATCTCCAACCCTCATACCAACCATCA
>CP025646.1:19039062-19051102 GCA_003576665.1 Ipomoea trifida
ATATATATACAAGAGTATATAATCCCAAGCCCATAGGAAATAATTATACTTATAATTATTTAAATAATTATTTAATAAGAAAATAACCCCCTTCTAATATTCAAAAGAGTAGTAGGAATTTTCGGGGTGTTACAAAATCATTATCTGAGGAAGAGACAGATAAACCCTCCAAAAAGCGCAAGGCAGGAGATTTGGAAGCTGCCCAGAGAAAGAAGTCAAAGAAACACAAATCCTAAGGGTTCGACTAAGAAGGACTTCACCGAAGTCTCTGAAAGTCACAAGTCTGATAGATCAAAAGGGAAGCAAGCCGAATCCTCACATGAGGAAGAGGCAAAGGCATCAAAAGAAGTGACTAAGAAGCGGAAGGCGAAACAACTTAAACGTCCGAAAAAGAAGCAAAGGAAAGAAAGGACTGAAGAAGTTGAAGTGGAACATGAGACACAATCAGCTGCTGTCTTACCAGCAGAAGAGGAACCGAGGGATGCTCAAACTGAAGATTGTCACCGAGTTCTCCCCCCACCTCTTGATCTTTCCAAGGAGGACAGTGATGAAGAAGATCAAATGCCTCTTACTAGGCTAATGAAACCAAAACCTCCTCAAATCGAATCGATCTCTGCACAGCCTGTTTCTGAGTCAGTGCAACCTCCCGAACCTTTAATTGCTGAAAATAAAAGTCTTATTGCTCCCTTGACCAGAGCACAACATCTGGCAATCACTTTGCCACGCAGTAATAATGAGTCAGATTCCGAATCCACGATGATAGAGGATGACTCTAAGGGGGAAGATGTTGATGTTTCTTATCAATCCTATCGACCGATGTCTGAAATAGTTCGAAGACAAATCACAGAACATATGTCTCCTCTCATGGCTCATATCATGCTCACTCTTGATTATGTTCACAGACACATCTACCTGCAATGGCCACAAGTGTCTACTATTCGGATTGAGGAGATCACATATGAAACAACTGAATCTGAAATACACGAATCATCTCAGCAGCTCACTCTCCATCCCAATCATATTTCTCAACAAATCAATGCCGATGAAGCTTTGGCTCAACAGTTAGCATATGAGGATTCTGATGATGAAATGCCTCCTGCAGAAGCATTCACTGCCTTACCTTCTCATGAAGAGATATTGAGACGAGAACTCGCTCGCATTTACAACTGGTAGGAATGGCGTATGTCAAGTCTTCGGGTTATGCAAGCACAATCAGTGAAATGGCCGAAGAAGAAGAATGGGCACTGGATTGGATGGGCACACGATCAGTTTTTGTTGCCACAAGACCTGATGAAATTGAAAGAGTTTTTTTTGAAAAAACTACAAGGAAGAACAACTCGGTTTGGCAAATCTGTTGATTTAAACGTTGGCTACCGAACACCTCGGGAACGCCTAATGATCGAAGACATGCAGATTGCCAAGATTCACAATATCTCTCGAGCACAAACGGAAATACGAGATCTCAGACCCGATGTTGGACCAAGTCATCTTCCGGATGAAGAAGTTAATGATAATGAGGATTCGGATTCAGATCCAAATCACGGATGTCGTGATTAACACAATAGGATGGATGATGATGATGATGACAACGATGACCCATCCGGAAATAATGTTCCTTCTTCCCGAGCCGTTATCATTCCACATACAGGTGAACAGACTACTCGTGCCAATGATGATTCTAATCAGCCTCAAACTGAAGAGCCGAGGTCTGCACCCACCGAATCCTTGAAAGCGCAGATTATGCTAAGTCCTAGTTCAGCCCGAGATGAAACCATGGAAGCGTCTCGAGGTGCGAATCATGATGGCTTGCATATACTTGATGAAAAGATGATCACATCGGACCTAAATCTGGTTGATGTTGAGGTAGAAGTTTTTTCGGACTACACTTCGGATGGAAATCTGGAAACATCCAAAACTGCCAGCCCCGAAAACTTACCCTCTCCGATCGACGGATCAAGTGGTTTGAAACTTGCTGAAGGACATGAACTCGTCTTGGCTCAAGGTGAAAATATGGAAGCACCTACCAAGGACAGTCATGATCATACTGCTGATGCATCCAAGAGCTCGGATTCTTCTGAGGTAATTGTTAATACCTCTTCTGCTTTCACTTCTCTGCTGAATGCCATACAGGGATTAGCGAGGACTCAAGATGCGCAATTCAAGTCTCTTAATGAGTCCATCACTAAAATCAAGAAGGATGTTCGAAGGCAGAAAAAGAAGTCATCTAAGTTCATCACTAGTTTCATTTCCCTTGGATCCTTGAAGGACTCGGTAACTGAAATCACGACCATACAACGTGATCTGGTTACGAAGCATGCCTTCATCAAGGAGCGTCTTGATTTATCGTGCTCCAAGCTTGAATCTGTCACTGGAAATCAACACGTAACAGCATCTCTTGTTTCTGAGTTCGAGTGGACTCTTAAGGAACTGAAAGTCTGCATCAATCGTTTGAGTAACAAAGTGGATATTCTCATAGAGATTAATGATGCCAACAAGGGGGAAGAAATTAAAGTAACGCCTCCGAGCACTTGCAAGGGAAAAGAAATTGTCCGAAGAGATGACGATCAGGACAATGATGATGTTTCACGAGAAAGGAAGGTCATCCTGAATCTTAGGAAAACTCCATCTCCTTCACCATCTCCGAAGAAAACGCAAAATAAACCTTTTGGTGGTGAACCGAGTTCTAAAAGACAAAAGAAACAAGGCAAAGAAATGAAGCAAATGACTCGAAGAGTAAATAGAGAGCCTATTGAATATGTTCCATACAAGGAAGGATCTGGAAAGCCATATCAAGAATGCAACATCTCACCCTTTTGGAACAAAAAGCAACCCATGGACAGGATGAACTTCTTGAGAGATCACAATGAACGAGTTTATGAGCAAAGAAAGAAAGCTGAAGAGATCTTCAGAATTCAGCAAGAAGAATAGAAAAGGTTTGAGAAAATTGCCAAAGAACTCGAGGACGCAAACAAGATTAACAAAACAGCTGATGGTCGAGCCAAAATGAATGGCATTGCCCAAATCTTGACTGCCATGCAACAAAGTTTCTCCGATTGAATGAACGCTCCCGAATTGATAAAGTCGTGGGACTGGGAGTCATAAGAGGAGAAAATCTTGGTGAAGTCGTCCAAAACTATCTAGTGCTGAAGCTGTACAGGAAATATGCTTTCAAGATTGAAGGACTTGACACTGTGAAAGCAAGAAAAGAAATCAATGATATGATTCAACTCAGGGAGTACGAAATTTGGGAAAACGAGAAGAAGAAGAAGACTGATGAAAGTTCCAAATAAGAGAAAAGTCTTTACTTGCTTTTAATATTTCCTATGTTTTCCTTTGTAATGTTTTTGAAAATTTCCTTAATGAATGAAAAACATATCTTTTGGGATTTAGCGTGTGTGCGTTATCTAGTTTGTTTTACTCCTCGAACTCTCATGTAAAACTTCAACTATTTAGGCATACTTAATGAAAATCCCCTTGTGGATAAAGAAAGCCGAATAGAATGAACTTAAGGTGTTGGCATCATCAAAAATAGGGAAATTGTTAGCAACCCCGAGCTGTTGATTTTGATGATACCAACTATCCGAGGAGACCCCTAACTTTTATCTTACCTTTAGGATAGGTTTTTGCTTTGTATCTTAGTCTTACAGGATAACCGAATCCTTAGTAACTGTTGTTCGTTAAGGATTCAAGTCTTAAATACCGAAGTCTTGAAGAATCCAACCGAGGAGTTGAAATATCGAAGAATAGAAGACCTGAAGAAATGAAGACTTGAAGAACCGAAGACTAAGATCACAGGCCGAAAAATGGAAGGGCTAAGCTTTTATAATCGAGCAATCAAAAGTGTGATTGTCTCGAGGAGATTAAGAGAAATGATAAGGTCAATCATTCTCTCGCACAACCAAGGCAAAGACATTCTCTGATAAGTTGTCTTGTCTACTACCTTGAGAATGGGTATAACAGAATGTCATTTTGGGTCCTATGCAACGATCCCAAGGAGTATTTAATGATTGTCACCTTTTTTAGGGACAAAAGATAAATTGTCCTTGCACAAAAGTGGACAAACGGCTAGAAAATACTGACATTCTGAAAAAGATGAAAACATTACCCATTGGATATTACACACTGGACAATAGGGTTTGAATTTCATTTTCCCTCCAACGGATGTGAAATTCCACCTATAAATACCCTTGTCCCATCTCACTTTGACAAGGTTGAAAAACGCGAAATATTGTCTAGCAAGTGAAAAACTCTCAGTGTGATGAGCTTACAAGTGATATTCAGATTTCATTAGAAATTCTTGTGTGATTAAGAAGATCATCAAGGCATCTAATCACAAGGATTTCAAGTTGGAGAATCATCACAACCTTTCAACCATCTCTACAAGTAGAGTAGAAATAGGCGGAGTAAACTTTGAAGAAGTTGAAAAACCTACAACAACAAGGCTGCCGGGCTAAGTGATCAAAGGAGCTTGTTGTAACGGAGTTTGTACTATTACGGGGAATATAGTGCAAACCTTCACGAGTTGTGAAGAAGAGTGGAGTAGGCTTAGTTAACAGCTGAACCACTATAAAAACTCTCTCTCTCTCTCTTATTTATTTTACGTATTGCATTGCATATATCACTCAAACGTAATATCTTTTTCAAGAAAATCCTAAGTGCAAAGTGAAGCTAAAATTTGATATAATCTTTCCGCTGCGTTAACTTCTTAAAAGAAAAAGTTTTCAAAACCCCTTGTGAGTCTATTCAACCCCCCCCCCCCNCCCTTCTAGACTCACATTGTTACCACCGGGACCAACAGTTTGGTCTTGGTTTTCACCTTGACCATTCCTTTTAATTCTTTCCTTCCTTCTTTCTCAACATTCACCTTCTCCGTCTTGGCTTTCTCCCCGTCAAATCTCAATGTAATCTCGCCCATGCCCACATTAATCTGGGCACGACACGTCACCAATAACAGTCTCCCTAGAGTCAAAGAGCCAAAGGGCTCATCTCTCCCCATCTCACAAACTACGAAGTCAACCGGCACAAAAAAATCACCAACCTTTATAAGCACATCTTCCACCAAGCCTCTTGGATACCGAGTGGTACCATTGGTTTGACGGAGCGAAAGCCTAGTTGGCTTCAAACATGGTAAGCTCAACTCCTCATAAAGGCTTAATGGCATCAAGTTTATTGAGGCTCCAAGATCGGCAAGAGTCTTAGGAAATTCCACGTCCTTGATAAAACATGGAACAACGAAAGCTCCCGGGTCACCTTTCTTTATGGGGCAACCCGTAGTAACTAATGCCGATCTATACTAATTTGAATTTTTAAAAACTTTTTTACAATCGTAAAAAATGAGACTGTGGCTTCAATGTAACACGTGCATGAGCAAACATTGACAAATTATTTTCCTTTGCCTTTTCTCCAAGTTGACCCACAAAATTCTCATGAAGCCCAATAAATAGGGATGTTCTCAAAGCAAGTTCAATGGATGAGTTTTTGGCATGAGTTTTTTGTGGGCTACCAAAGATAGAGGGATAGGAAAATAAAAAATCACCAGTATTCCTTAACGCCCGCTAGGCCCACGAGTTGCTCTCATTTTTTTTTTTTGGATTTAATTTTAGCCTCAAAATCTATGACTAATCCCAACTTAGAAAAATAATTATTGTTTCTCTAACCTCTCTCTTAACCAACTGTCCAAATTTTTTGTCAAAGTGTTTTTTCTTTTTGTTGGTGAGAAGGGGGTGAGCTAAGAGGGTGAAAAGACAAAAAAAAAAATGCAATACACATGCACCTTGGATACTCTTAGAGTCTTAGTGTGCGAGACGCACAATAGCTCTCTCTCTCTTCTAAATTCAATTCCGCTCACAAAAACTCAAACCAATGCGATGCCCTTTCTTTTCTCTCAATCTTAGCAAAAACTATTGGTGATTGGTGAGACTATTCTAAGCCATGTTATACTCTTTCTCATGCACACAAATAAAAAATTCAAGAAAAACTCATTGATGAAAATGTTCTTACTCTTATCAATCACACGCGACCACGTAGTAATAATTCTATATTTACTTATCCATTTTTAAGTTTATTGTGTTCAAAATTTTATCATATTCAATTTGAAATATCATCTCATATAAAAAGTTGAATTTGTCAGAATATTAACAAATTTAAGATGTGTTTGAAAATTTTGAACTATATGAATAATAATTTTGAAAGCGTGAATAAATTTGTTACTTCAACATATACATATATGGAGTATAAAATTATCAGTATATATTGAAAATTAGTATTATTTTTGTTAGTCGGTACAGAACAAAAATAAGATTAGAACAAAAAAAAAGTTTGACATATTCGGATATTCCAATTTGAATGTACATCCGCCATTAACGACTTTAACATCTATATATCAGCTTTTGTTCAAAAAAAAAAAAACATCTATATATCAGCTTTGACAAAACACTTCTGAAAACTCTGACTGCGGCAATTGGGTCGACTTGTCCAACACGCTATTGCATTAAATATTAAGAATGTCAGTTCATTCATGTAAAAAGGGACAACAATTTCTCAGCCGCACACTATCAGACTTCAGTATCTCACAATTGTATCCCTTCACTTATTATTTTTCATCCTATTCTCATCTCCATTCATTGTTATATTATAGATCAAGCGTTGTAAATCCATGTTCAAAATAATATGTGTTTGCAATTAAGATATTATATACTTTTAATTAATAAATTATGTAATTACTACAATTAATATATTATGTATATGTATTTAATATATTATACGTTTGTAATTAACATATTGTGTACATTAAATTTATTTATAAGCGCATAATTTATTAACTAAAGGTAGATGATATGTTAACTACATGCAAATAATCAAAGGCAAAAACTTGTGTGAGACCGTCAGGTTTTGATTGATGAGGTCACTCATTAATCAAAGATTTGACATATTAATCAAATATTCGACCCGTCTCACACAAGTGTTATCCATAATCTTAATATCATTTTGAATCATGAGCCACATAATACAAAGTGAATTATGATCCATAATATAATTTGCCCATCCATTCTCCCCATTTCTTCTCATCTTGTGGGGCAAAATTTTTCACCAATCATTATATTATTGTATAGACCATACTGTCAAATAATGTGCATTCAGTATACAAATATAATATAGTTTTATTATATTAAAAATGTACATTGTATTCAGGAAAAGTACATTATTAAAATACAAAAAAATACATTATATTGTATAATGTATATTCAATACATAAATTATGTACTTTTATTATATTTAAATATACTTTTTATTATGGTCTACAAGGCACCTTTCACAACACCTATAATTTTTCTTTTATTTTCTTTCCAATTCTACTCATCTTTTTCTCCTCATCTTGTAGGCTCAATTTTCTACATCATTTATTACTTTATTCATTTTACTACAATTATATATAATTTCAAATTGCCAGGACCTTGTGGTCTAGTGGCACCCGGTTGCACTCTCATATGAAAGGGGTCATTCGAGCCTCAGTGAAGGCGATATTGACTCTTTGTTCTTCAGTAGGTTGAGAAATAGTTATGAACATATACTGCAAGTAGTACTCAAGAGTGTTATACTTCTAACCCAAACGAAACACTAGTTATTTTGTTATTTTTATATATACGAAGTAACTTATTTATTATTTTTCTTTTTTATTTTTTATTTTCACAAATCTATTAAATATAATAATTTGTATATTGTGTTTATTATAATTATTATTATTTTAGAAAAAGAATTAAATAGATCCTTTAATTGCAAAAGGCCTTGTGGTCAAGCGGCATGAAGTGATTCTCCCAAGTGGGAGGTCATGGGTTGTTGGGCTTCAATAGGTTGAGAAAGTATATGGACAGATACTATAAGTAATAGGGTCAATAGTATTCAAAAAAATATATATCCTTTAATTATAATGCTAAATAATAAAAAAAAAAATCAACTTACAGACCTTAACTAGCCATTTTCATGCATGTGGCCCATTAAGCAGTAACCCCACCTATTATACCAATTAAATGTGACCTATGAATTGTTATATCATGGACCCTGGTCCGAAAGGACGTCGTTTCGATATTAGTGGACGCGGATGCGAATGACTCCAGGGAATTCATTATCTCTAGAATACAAAAAACGTTTACCTAGAATACACAGAATGTTTGCCCAGAATACACAGAATATTGACACAAAATACACATAACTCATCCTCCTAACATTCGAAAGCACAAACACATCACAACCTGTGTTAATAACATGAATACACTGAATATTGACACAAAATACACATAACTCATCCTCCTAAACATTCGAATACACAAACACCTCACAACACGTGTTACTAACATGAATGCACAGAACGGTTGCCTAGAATACACAGAACGGTTGCCTAGAATACACAGAACGGTTGCCTAGAATACACAGAATGATTACCTAGAATACACAGAATATTAACATAAATACAGAGACCGGGCGAACGAGAAACGTGATTTCCAAAAAAACGGATGGTTGAACATCTCGTTCTACTCTACCATTTTGTTCGTGTGTATACGCACATGATTGTCTATGAATTATACCGAGGGATTCGAAAACAGTATGGAGGCATTGGTATTCACCCCGTAAATCGTACTGTATGGCTTTGATAGAATGCGAAAATCGTCGTTCTACCATCACCCGAAACGTATCAAAAACTTTATAAATGTCTTATTTTAACCTTAATTGGTAAAACCAGCATAAACGCAAGAAATCATCTACAAATAAGACAAAGTAACGGTAACCAGAAGCAGAAATAACGAGAGACGGACCCCAAATGTCCGTGTAAAGTAACTCAAAAACATTTTGACTAGAAGTGGAAACCCTATCTAAATGAAATCTAGCCGATTTTCCAAGCTGACAGGTCGTACAGACTTCTGCAGTTTTAACCGGGTGTGATGTGACAGGATAGTGTTTTAAGACCCGCTGTAGGACTTGACGATGTGGGTAACCCAGCCGCTGGTGCTAGACAACTGGTGACGCTCTAGAGGTAATGAATGTAGTGTGGGACTGTGGAAGTAACAACTTGTACAAACCGCCAATGGTTGACCACCTAAGAAGTACCGCTTCGGTTTTGCAGTCCTTCACAACGAAATAAGATTTGTGAAATTCAAATTAACATCATTCTCATTTGTAAACCTATAAACAAAAAGAAAAGGTAACGCTAATTGAGGGACATGTAGAACATTTGACATTTTTAGATACTGTGAATAGGATGGAATTACTGCACGGCCCACACGAGAAACACCCAAACCTACGCCATTGCCCACTTTGAGAATATCCCCTCCATTGTAGATGTCCGAATGCTCTAGCATCTGTCCATCCGGGGTGGCATGAGATGACGCCCCTGTGTCCGGATACCAAGCATCTGCGGCTATATGCGACGGCTCGCCGAAAACTGCAACATTTGCGCGAGGGCTCGGGCGATCGTTGAATCTCTTGTAGCAATAAACCGCGGTGTGTCCGTGAGACCGACAAATTTGACACCGTGGATTTCCACCACGACCGCCATGCTGGGAATTCCGACGGCCTCGCCCATTTCGATCCCTGGAATTGGAAGAAGTCCGTCCGCCGGAGCTGCAACGTCCTGCAAAAAATGCCACCGATGCATGAACTGGAGGCATGGAGTTGGGCGGTGCGAAATCATCAACATGGATGAATTCTTGCGCCCGAAGATGATCCGCAAGCTGTGGCAGTGTGATCGGCGCGCCGGAGACTGTGAGAGCGCTCGCCATGGCTCTGTACTTTGGCCGCAATCTGCGCAACACATACATCACTTGTTCATCCGATGAGAGAGGACGACCGGCGAGAGACAAAGCTTCCACGATCATCTGAGCTTGTCCCAAATACTCGGCCGAGGTGTTGTCGCCTTGCCAAGAGTGTTTGAAACTCTCCGAGGAGGCTCAGGCACCAGGAGCTAGAGGATGACGCCAAGGCGGTAGTAATGGAGTTCCACACCTCCTAGGTAGTGTTCCGGCCAACAGCAAAGTACATTACTTCCGCCATGAGGGAGGAGATCAAGAGTGACAAGATCGACTGGTCTTGTTGTATCCACGCCGCATACGTCAGGTTTGGTAGAGTGGGCGCCGGCAGCGTAACAGCATAGGCCGGTGGTAACTCGGTGGCAAGGGTCGCCGAAGGACACAGATTGGACCCATCGATGAAGCCAAGCAGCCCCTGGCCGCGTAGGAACAGGCTGAGCTGTGTGCGCCAGTGTAGATAATTCCTTGCTGTGAGTTTAATGCTCACATAATGGTGCGCCGTAGCCAATGGGTTTGGTGTCGTCGGAGTGGGAGCAGCGGTGGTGATAGTCCGATAAGGCCATAGCGGCGGAGGGTTGTCAACGAAGAGCTAACGGCGAAGCAAGGAAAAAGAGAAAAAAAAAAAAAAGGAAGAAGGACCTATCGCTCGTGATGCTAGATGAACGATTGTTTTTTCCAATAACATATTACAACAGGAATAGAGACCTATAGGAGAAGGAGTAGAGAGCTACCCTATTCTATAGGATGTGGTTATTGACTAGACTAGAACCATATGAATGGAGAGCATACATTATAACAAAATAGTAACAATAATAATAATAATAATATACGAACAGGGTTTGAGGTCAGATATATTCTCAGGCTTATGTTTCTTAGGAATAAATTAACTATGCTAGCATTGTTCAAATTTATGGGGAAATTTCTATCGTTCATGCATTTAAGCACAAAGCTAGAAACATCTTGACCCACAAAGCCCCAAAAGTTCTAATAGAAACCTGAGTTCATTCCATCAGGTCTTAAAGGCTTGTATTTTCCCATAGCAAACAAGTATTCCTTGACTTCCTCGGCTAAAAAGGGTTGCATAAGCATTTCATGTCACTACTCAGCACATGTCGTGGACATATGAACCAAAAACCTCATCACCGATACAACTCCCAAACTTAAATATTTCCTCAAAGTAACCCAAAACCATAGACCCCATTAGCATTAATTTTTTCAATAACAAAAAAATATTAAAATATTTAAAGACACTTTGCCACGTTACTGGTAAAATAGGTTTCATTGCACCATCTTAATGACCTTGAGTGTGTAATTCAAACTTTTTAAAGTTTGAAGAGTGAATTACTATTTCATACATGGTTGAAAGGCATATTTAACACATTCAATCTCTCTCTCTCTCTCTCTCTCTTCCCACCCCCCCTGGGGCTTTTGTTGTGTGTGTATAGGGGCCCACTCAGAGAACAAAGCATAGTCGGCCAACTATATAAAGATCAAGCGGATTAGAAGCAATTATAGAAAAAATCAAAATTAACGTGGCATTTTTATAAATAACTGAAACTTTAAAATATAATCATGAACAATATAGAGTGTAACTTTCAACAATATAGAGGCAACTAAGTAAAACTATATAGTACATATAAATCTAGAAAAACTAAACGAGACAACTAAACCCAAAGTTAAATCATAAATACGAAAATCCTAAATATAAGAAGTGAACTTCTAAATCAAATTGAAAAAAAAAAAAAAAAAACTAAACGAAAAATTTTAATAGGTACCTCATAAGTGCAATTAACTTTTATATTCGGTGCAATTAATGATATCGTTAGGTATACTTTATACCGTTACTTGGTGTATTGTATATTGTTGATAGGTACACTTTAAGACAAATTCTAACTACTAAAATGTAAAGTGAACTTCAAAACCAAATTTAAAAGGTTAAACAATAAATGAAAAAAAAATCGATAAATTGTAAAAGGTGAATCACTACACCTATATTTATCACTATATATACTCTATGGCGTTGATAAGTGTACTTGATAGCATTATTACTAGCACTTAAATTCAAATTATTTATAAAAATGAAACTGCATTTTATTCATATCTCTTTACTTTAAAACTGTTAGATCATTACAAATGAACGACTCTGGGTGGTTCCTAGCACTATTGGTGCGTTTTTGCATACCTAATGGTCGAACGTTAAGGCTTGGCTGCATTTGAGTTGGCATATATATATATATATA
>CP025646.1:19052523-19088549 GCA_003576665.1 Ipomoea trifida
TATATATATGAGTCATTTCCATTTTGGTCCTACTGTTATTGGGGCATTGCCAATTTTAGTCCACTTCATTAATTTTTGCCACATTACGGCCAGTCTTATTTAGTCTTTGCCACTTTTAGTCCACCGTTAAAATTTTCGTCAAATGGTCGTCCAAAACAAGGGTATTTTTGGTCTTTTCATGCTTTGGTCATCTCCTTTTACCCTTTGTAGTGGTTTTCCTTACACATTTTATCCAATGAAGAGGTCCGCGAAAGCCATGTGAGCCACATTACAAAGCCATGGCTTTCGCCGGACCTATTCATTGGATGAAAATGTGTAAGGAAGACCACTACAAAGGATAAAGGAGATGATCAAAGCATGAAAAGACCAAAATATCCCTATTTTGGACGGTTATTTGACGAAAATTTTAACGGTGGACTAAAAAGTGGCAACACGAACTAAATAAGACTGGTCGTAATGTGGCAAAAATTAATGAAGTGGACTAAAATTGGCAATGTCCTAATAACAGTAGGACCAAAAATGGAAATGACTCATATATATATATATATATTAGGATCAAATAAAAAAGCTTCTACATGTAAAAATTTGCACAAATACTAACCGTAGATGTATTCCAAATCAAGAACATATATTCAATATGAATTTAAAATCGCGTGGTTGCATATTTGTAATTTTGAGTAAGTAAGTTTGATTTTCTTTTGTATTCGAGTGCATATTTTTCTTCTCCGAGTGCAATTTTTTTCCTTCTTTCTCTTCTTCCAGTGCATCAGTTTTGTTTCAGTACTTAATTTCTCCTTTGAGTGCGCACCTTTGTGCCTTTGAGTGCAAATATTTGGCATTTAAGTACACGTTTTGTAGCCTTCAAGTGCATGTTTTCTTTTCTACAATGCATAATTAATTTTATTCTCAGTTTCCCTTTTAGTATCTTTTTTTTCTCTTGCCTTCTAATGATCCTCTTTATGCTTTCAAGTACTCAATTCCGTGCCTACAAGTGCATGTGTGCCTTACTATTGTGTTAAAAAAAATACTTAGCATTTCATTGAACCCTTTTTTTTTCCTTCCAGTGCACTAGTGATCTTCTTTATGCCTTCAAGTGCTCAATTTAATGCCTAAAAGTGTATGTGTCTTACTATTGTGTAAAAAAAAATACTTAGCATTCAAATGAACCCTTTTTTTCTCCAGTGTAGATTTTTTTCCTTCAAGTGCACATTTATGCCTTCGAGTGCATGTTTCTTTGCCTTCAGGTGCACAATTCTGGGCAGTATTTGTTATATCTTGTGCATTATTTTCAATAACATATAACTAAATTTGTAATGAAATTTGTGGGATTTACAAACAATGTGTATGGGTAATTGGTTTAATAACACTTTAAGTTGAATACCCCCCCCCCCCCCTTTAATCAGACTTCATCCTCATTTTCTCTCGGAAGGGGGGCGATGCGTTCATCAGTGCCAGTCAGAGTACGTGGTGGAGAGAAAGGGATCACTCGTGGAGGATAGTCGCGCACCTTCTCTCAGAAGAGCACGATACTTGGAGGAGCTCCAATCGGGGTACCGCTGTCGACCATATTCTGAATCTCCGCTAGAAAGTTCACATAGTCAGAATCATAGCCAAGGTTGGGGGGCGATTCCACCTCTGGTTGTGGCTCGCGAGGCACAGTCACTTTCTCTCCCCCTCAAACAGAACCTCTAGTGGGTCCTCTGGAAGGTCTCTCACCATAAGCAGTCCTCTTGCTCTCCAGCTCCGCAGGCCGTGCGCGTTCAGCTAGCCGAGGGGACGAGCGTCTCCAGTCGAAGAAGAAGCACCCTTTTTAGGTTCCATGATCCCTGCAAAAGAAAGCTCGAAAAATTGCATAAGCCAGTGATACACTGCGTTATTTATAAGAAGAAATATGCCTAGAAGCTCGTGCGCAGAATCATACTCGAGATCTCGCATTCCATGATGATGATGTGATCGTTTCAGGTTTTTCTTCTCCCTAAAAGATAAGGATATGGGATTTATGGCTAGAGATTAGACATGTGATGGGCCGTGTGGGAGGAGTAGCCTTGAGAGCCTCAATAGGGTGAACCGGAGAGAAGTCAAGTGGAGATAAAATCGAAAGTAACAAGAATCAAAATAGGAACGGATGGAAGTAATAGTCGAGCAGAAGAAGGCGAGGAATAAACAAGTCAGAAAGGAAGATTAAGGAAGGTAGTCGGGATATTTTCCCAAGTCGTGCTCCGCGTAACTCGGGTAAGTGAGGGATTAGATTATGGGTAAGGAGAAGTTAAACACTCGGAAGGAAGGAACGACCGACCAAAGACGACTTAAGACGGTAAGATCAGACTTAATGTAGACCGCCCGTAAGTATGAGTCGACTCAAATGCGGGGATGTCAGCTAATTAGAGATCGATCGGCACTCATGGGTGAATGAGTGGAAGAGATTATATGAAGAGGACAAGGAATCAAGTATATTTATGGTAGATCAAAATGTATTAAGAAGTTGAAACAAGCGTAATAAGGCAAGGAATCAAGTATATTTATGTTAGTTTACGGTTACCATACGGGGAAAGACCCCTTCACCTTGTATAAATAGAGGCATTCAACCTTGAAAAAGGTTAAGCAATTCGAAATAATAAAAGGGCTAAACGAGTAAACGTTGCTTCGATAGTGCCTGAGACTTAATTATTTTCTGTTAGTGTTGGCACGCCATTCGACCACCTCGTGGTTGAAAATATATATATATATATATATATATATATATATATATATATATATATATATATATATATATATATATATATATAATATTTGTAGGATAAAATGAAAACATGGTTATCCTGATTTTCTTTGTAAGGTGGACTATTGACATAAGATTCATTTTTAATATATTGAAAGTTCATTTTTAATACATTGAGTGTTATTTTTTGTATATTGAAGGTCCATTTTTAGGTATATAAATTGAAAATGAACTTTCAATACATTAAAAATGATGAACATTTATCTGTGATCCACAATATAATTATTTGTCCATAAAAAAACAACCCAACCTAAACACGTTATTGCTAAATTTTACTTCTTGTTTTTGAAATATTTGAACAATTTAGTTATTATATATTTTAATATAGATATTGAATTTTAGTATGAATAAACAATTAAATTGTCGGTATTCATTTAAGGGGATAGCAATGAGTTTTTTAAAAATAAAGTATTTCAAATTGTTGGATTATATTATTTTATGTGATACTTGTGTGAGATTGTCTCATGGATCTTTATGCATGAGACGGGTCGGGTCACTATTTAAATGTAATATTTGTAATAGCAAATGTAATACTCCGTACTAATTAGGAATAGAGTTAATAGCGCAAATGGTCCTCTGACTATTGAACTAGTACTCCTTTTAGTCCTTGACTTTCAATTCGACCACAAATGGTCTTCTGACTTTTATTTTTAACCACAAATAGTCCTCCATTACAAATTCTGTTAAATAGGTGTTAAATTTAGGGGTATTATTGTCAAATTGATATATATAATTGTCATAAAATAAAAATGTTTACAATTTTTCACCAACAAACATAATTGGAAAAAATAAAAAATATAAATATTCCTAAATAAAAAGACAATACACATTATTCTTGTAATTATGCGTACAAAATGAAAATTTAATATTAGAGCTATCTATTTTTAATTTAACCAACAGATTAAAATGGAAGAATTTGTTTAAACTTTGTTTCCATAATTTTCATGGTTGTTCATACATGGATGATTAATAGTTTTCACTCTTCATTAATCGATTAAACATTTTGTTTGGGACATAGTTGAAAGTCGCCACTGTTGAATTAATATAATTAATCAAGTACAAATTGCGAACATTAATCATGAATTTTTTTTAATTTGTTCATTTATGTGATTTGTCACGTCCATTTTGTTATTATATTTAGAGTCATTTCTATTTTTGGTCCTACTGTTATTGGGGCATTGCCAATTTTAGTCCACTTCATTAATTTTTGCCACATTGCAGCCAATCTTAGTGGCAAAGACTAAATAAGATTGGCTGCAATGTGGCAAAAATTAATGAAGTGGACTAAAATTGGCAATGCCCCAATAACAGTAGGACCAAAAATAGAAATGACTCTTATATTTATTAACTTAATGTTTATTAATGTTTGAAATTAATTATGGTGTCATATAATTCTCGAAAAGAAGTAATCATAATAATATTAATCAATTTGACGATATTACCCCTAGATTTAATACATATTTAACAGAAATCTTAATGGAATACTATTTGTTGTCTAAAATGAAAGTCAGAGGACCATTTGTGATCGAATTGAAAGTCGAGAACTAAAAGGAGTACTAGCCTAATAGTCAGAGGACCAATTGTGGTATTAACACTTAGGAATAAAGTGTTTGTTATTTATAAAGGAAAATATAATACTTTTGATAATAAATGTAATACTTTTACATCAAAATGTAAAAGTATTATATTTTCCTTCAAAAGTATTACGGTATATTTTTCCATATAAGTAATAACTATTTTATTCATGATTTAGTATTACATTTGCTAGTATAAGTGTTACATTTAATCTTGACCTAACCGTCTCACTAATCTCATACAAGTTTTTGCCTATTATATTTAATTTAATGATGATTTGACTAGATAAAATAAAAATAAAAATTTTATATGAAAATTGATGTTTTTATTCTTGGTACTAAATTAACAAGAATAAAATTGATGCAACGAATGAGCTTGAATAATGGAAGTCAACACACAGTTGAGAAGTGTGAATTCAGGCATGAACAAGTGTATGTATGGAGTTGAGGTGCAGCATGCAAAGTTAGAAAGCCACTTATTGTCTCCGCTCGCTCTGCATCTCCATTTCTCGTGTGATCTGAAAAGCAGATCAAAGAATGAGTTTCTACATACTCCTGGGTCCTGTTTGGTAAATAATCGGCGCCAATTTTAACTTATTTGACCACTATTAATTGTTTGGTTAATAAGCTTTTTTAACTCCAAAATGCTAAAATTCAAAATGCTACTCAAAGCAGCCTTTTCAATTAGATTTTTGAGAAAAGAAATTATTCCAAACAGCTATCGACTAACAGCTAATTTATCAAACAACTTTCTAATATCAGCTAATATTATCAACAAATCATACCTTCTAACCTAAACAACCAACCGAATCAGCCACCAGCCATTTACCAAACAGGGCCTTCACTTTTATTTTTGTCTTGATGTGGCAAACTAGCTATTTGAAAAATATCTAGCTGTAGAAATTGAGAGTAAAAAATTATTTTTGTCTTGATGTGGCAAACTAGCTATTTGAAAAATATCTAGCTGTAGAAATTGAGAGTAAAAAATAATGATGCGCAATAATTTCAAAGTCTTCCCACACCACTTGCCGGCCTGTTCCTACTTTAATTTTCAACTGTTGATTAAATCAGCGTTTACCAGTTCTCGAAAGCAACCTAACTTAACGGGAAATGAAGCACCCCAGGCCACTTTTGTTTTTGCACGTTTTTCTTCCATTTCAGTAGTTCATCTCTTGTTGAATTCTGTTTGGAGCTGAAGCGAAGCGAACAGATCGAATGGAAATGGCTGCGGATTCAGGAGAGAAGCGGCTCAATGAACTGGGCTATAAGCAAGAACTTAGAAGAGAAATGGTAAACGTACTTAAGCTTCAATTCCTTGAGAAGTCTGTATGCAAGTGTGTGTGTGTGTGTGTGTGTGTGTGAGGTGATTAACGTAATATTATATTGGATTCAT
The DNA here is from genome assembly GCA_003576665.1 of Ipomoea trifida. Taxonomy (NCBI): domain Eukaryota; kingdom Viridiplantae; phylum Streptophyta; class Magnoliopsida; order Solanales; family Convolvulaceae; genus Ipomoea; species Ipomoea trifida. Next base: position 19,058,270 of record CP025646.1, read on the forward strand.
TCGCTGCAGACTTTGTTCAAAACGCTGGCTATATCATTTTCAACTATGACTCTCTTCACTGGGATCACTCCATTGTACGGTTCCAGTTTGGCGTATGCAGGGCCTGCACCTCTTGTTTGGGGCTGGCTTGTGGTCTCATTCTTCACATGCTTTGTCGGAATCGCAATGGCTGAAATTTGCTCCTCTTTTCCGGTGTGCAGTGCAGTATATATATATATATATATAGTGCAATCTTTTCTTTTCTTTTCTTTTCTTTTATTTACCCATACGGCCATACTTCTGCTCTGCACATCATACTATATATGTTAACTTCATCTCCCTCCAAAAACATTATATTTTACTTCTCATGGAATGAATGTCCACAGACAACAGGTTCTCTTTACTTCTGGGCTGCACATTTAGCAGGCGAGAAATGGGGTCCATTTGCGTCGTGGTGCTGCGCTTGGCTTGAGACAATAGGGCTAGTAGCTGGGATTGGAACACAGGTACACTTCCCTTCCAAATTAATAAATGTTCTAGTTTTATGCTGAATATAATAATGCCTTTTTTTTGTTTTTTGGTTGCTTTTTAGGCTTATGCAGGAACACAGACATTGCAAAGCATAATTCTATTATGTACCGGGACAAATAAAGATGGAGGATACTTGGCTCCGCGTTGGCTATTCTTGTGCATTTACATTGGCCTTACACTTATATGGGCATTTCTGAATACATTTGCACTAGAAGTTATTGCTTTTATTGATATCATCTCCATATGGTGGCAGGTATAATTTCTAACGACTTGTGTGCTTAGTTTTCAGACTCGCTAGCAAATAGCAATAGTAATTTGATGTTATCTGCTGCGCGCAGGTTTGTGGGGGATTGGTTATTGTTATTATGCTTCCTCTTGTGGCACCAACCACACAGTCAGCTTCATATGTGTTCACTGCATTTGAATTGGGATCGGAGTCTACTGGGGTGTCGAGCAAAGTTTATGCAACTGTACTTGCTTTTCTGGTTAGTCAGTATTCGTTATATGGATATGATGCTGCTGCACATCTCACTGAAGAAACAAAAGGTGCAGATAGAAATGGTCCGATTGCCATTCTTTGTAGCATAGGGATAATCTCAGTTTTCGGATGGGCGTATATATTGGCTCTAACTTTCAGCATCCAGGCATGTATCAGTTTTGATGAGTCTGTCCTTTCCGATTAAATTAGATTGTGAATTCGATTGGATTTTGGTTTTTGTGGTGCAGGATCCGAGTTACTTGTATGATAAATCGAATGAAACTGCAGGAGTATTTGTACCAGCCCAAATTCTGTATGATGCGTTCCATGGGAGATACCACAGTTCTACTGGAGCAATTCTTTTGCTGTTTATCATATGGGGTTCATTCTTCTTTGGTGGGCTCTCAATAACCACTAGTGCAGCCAGAGTTGTAAGTTTCCCCTCAACTGTATTTTTAGCAGCACTACTAAACTATATTTATCTTCATATGGTTATGTTTGATTCTTCGATCAGGTGTATGCCCTATCGCGAGATCAAGGAATCCCTTTCTCATCCATCTGGCGAAAAGTGCACTCCAAACGCAAAGTACCTGCAAACGCAGTGTGGCTCTGCGCAGCTATATGCATTCTTCTTGGACTCCCCATACTGCAAGGGAGTATAGTTTTCACTGCCATAACATCCATCTGTACAATAGGATGGGTCGGGGGCTATGCAGTTCCAATCTTTGCCCGCATCGTGATGGCAGAGCAAGATTTTAAGCCGGGACCATTTTATTTGGGGAAGGCAAGAAGGCCTGTCTGCTTGGTAGCCTTTCTGTGGATTTGCTACACCTGCTGTGTCTTCCTTCTGCCAACATCCTATCCAATCACCTGGGACACTTTCAACTATGCTCCAGTTGCTCTAGGAATAGGCTTGGGTTTGATCTTGCTTTGGTGGGTTGTGGATGCAAGAAAATGGTTCAAGGGACCTGTAAGAAACATTCAGAATGGCAAAGTTTAACTAATAGAGTCTTTAAATATTTACATGTTATTATTGATGTTCATAACTACAATAATACATCGATCACTGCTACTTATTCAGGCAACACAAGCTCAGTGTTTCTTAGAATCATAATAATACGTTACAACCAACATCTATGAAAGATATTGAGGAAGTAATAGCTGCAGCTGCGATTTGAGTTCTCTCCACTCGCGTACAAACAAACTGTAGCTTGAGTTTCTAGCTAAAACGTCTTTAGACACCTCCTTCTCATCAATAATCCTCATTGCATACTTATCAAAATTGTCAATGTTTTCCAGGAGCATGTAGCGTCTGCTTGAATCAGGCTCGCTCCTAACCTTATTCAGCCTGTCTCTAGCTTCCTCTACCCGAGCCCAGAAGCAGGAATCTTGTGTTGCACTTGCAAACTTGCTTCTTCTAGTGTTTCTCCCGGGCTCAGCCTTCTTGTCATTCCACCACTTGTCGAAAATCTTGAACCTCCTCTCCCTCCCATTCTCCAGGTAATGCCCTTTTTTGAGGTGCATCTCGGTTTTGTAATATTCTGCAATTTCCAATGGCTCGACGAGGAGCTTGTAGAAATGAGAACCGCATACCCATTTCTCCCTGTTGTTAAAATCATGTGGCAGTTGGTTCGTTTCCAGCTTCTCGATCAAAGAATCCCAGAACTGGCCTAACTTTATTCTGTTCATATTCACTTTGAAGTCCTTTCTAGAGGCACCGCGTAGCTTGAAGGCATCATAGTACCCCAGCTGATCATCAGAATCCTCACACAATTGCTTATACCACTCAATTTGTGCTCTTAGAGGATTGATTTTGGATAAACCTATCGCGAGGTTTGCACTGTTTAGGTTCCTTGTACGCCCCAGTTTCTTTGCCATCTTCAAACACTCTTTCGCCTCCCCAGAATTAGGTTCCTGCAAGTCCATCCTAGACATTAGACCGGGTCGACATATATTAAATATGTAAACAAACTAAGCTGTCAAAATATATTTACATGAGAAGATATTCCAGATGACTGCAATGCCAACATGATCCCGGCTTCAAAGCTAGACTCAGATAAATTTTCTTCCAATGAGTTTCTTCTCTCCAAGAATTGCCAATTCATCTTATCAATATAATCCTTGTACTTGAAATGGTCATCAAAGCTAGAAGTGGGGGAGCTTTTGGTGAGCATGAAGTAAAGTAGCTTGAGAATTGCTGTGCTGTTGTCTACGCAGATGGCTCCCATGGAGGTGCAGAAAAAATAGCTCCCAAATGGCCTATACAGACTCTCACATTGATGCCCTTTTGATAGCTTTTCAAGACTGACCAAAACTGCTCTGAATACTTCAACTTTATATTCATCAGATAAGTTGGGGGGAGAATCAGGAAAATTTATGGAAAGTGGGAGGCTTGGCACAATGTCGTGCTGCGAAACGACATGGCAGAAATTCCCACCCCATCTTTCTTGAAGAATGGATTGGCAAAGGGAATGAGTTCCCAGCATTGGGGAGCCAAATGTGATGCACATGACTGATAATTTGGGAGAGGAAATGGTCTGCAGATAGGATAGAAGCCAAAGGGTTGCCAGAGAGGCTATTGCTCCTCCTACTGAGTGTCCTGTCAACACTATGCATTTGCTTTTATTCATAATTTCCATTATCTGATAAAACCAAAACACAACTTTATTATTCATTTCTTAACATCATCCAACAATATATCCACAGCCTACCATACTATACTTTAGCAATATGCATAATCAAATTATATTATGTAAATTAACAAATCACAAATCAACAAAGATAGATTATTGCTTAGTTTGACAACAAGAATCAAATTTAAGTCATTAAAACAAAATTATTCTTACGTTTTTCTTCCTTGGATAACATTGATTCACACCAAAACATTTTGGTGTATAATTTATTATACATATCTTATTCTTTATACTGCCACGTAATTTCTTTTAAAATCTCTTTATAGTTAGCCATAGTTTTAATCTTTCTTTTTTTTTCTTTAGTTTGGGATTTAGGTGTTCACATTACATTATAATATCCAAGAATATATATTTTAATTGATATGAGATTTCAACATTATATTATTATTATTTTTATGATTATGCTTCTTAATTTTGACTAAAAATGTGCTGCACGTGAATAACGCATGCCAGATACGACAAATAGTTGAAAATTTCTCTTAAAAAATAAAAAATTGTCCTCCTTTAATTTGGACTAGTGATTGCAAACCAGTAATGGCTTATTAGTATAGTCACTTATTTTTTAGAATTCGTTTGGCACATTAAAGAAAGAAAGAAAGAAAAAATCTAAATCATTTTTAGACCATCCACGTTTCACACCCTCCGTGAGATATTGTTGAAGACTTTGACTCTATTTGATTTACCATGTTTCATTTTATCTATCTTACATTTCTTTGTAATTTGTTCTAAAATATCATTTTCTTTTCAAAATGTAACATCACCATCATTCTTTATTGTTTTTATTTTCAAAAGTGGGGGCATAATTGAAAAACACATAATATTTACTTTAGTTCATTAAAAAGCATGCAAAATGTAAATGTGACAAGCAATTCGAAACAGAAGGAGTAACTTAGGGTGCGTTTGGAAAGCAGGAAAATGACTTCTGGAAAATGTTTTCTGGAAAATGAGTTATTTTCTGGAAAATGACTTCATTTTCCGTGTTTGGATGTACTCTGGTGTGATTGTCTTACGAATCCTTGTCCGTGAGACGGGTCGAGTCGATATGAAATATACAGAGTAATACTTATATTATCAAATGTAATACTAAATCAGGAATGAAATGTTTATTACTTATATCGGAAAATGTAATACTTTTAGATTTTGATGTAAAAGTATTACATTTTCTTTTATAAGTGAAACATTAATTATAAGGGAAAATATAACACTTTTTACGAAAAAAGTAAAATTTTTACATCAAAATATAAATGTATTAGATTTGTTCTCAAAAGTATTATATTTCCCTTATAAGTAACAAATATTTTATTTCCGATTTAGTATTACATTTGCTAATATAAGTAGTACATTTGCATATTAACCCGACTCATCTCACATATAAAGATATGTGAGATGTACTAACACAAGTGTGACCCATAGGTTATAACTTTGAGTGACACTCCCGTGAGATTGTCTCACAAATCATTACTTATTTACTTATAAGAGATCTGTAAGACAGTCTCACATAAGTTTTTCTCGTCTTAACTTTTGTTTAGTAAATGCTTGGTACTTTATAATAATAGATATTCCAACAAGTTTTACTTCATTCTTATACTTCTTAATTATGATTAGTTGAAAGCATAGTTGCAGTAGGCGCTAAGCGCTAGTCGGGCGGTAGACTAGTGCCTAGCGCCTAAGCGGTCTAGGCGGTACTTAGGTGGCGACCTATAAAAACAAAAAAATAATACATGTATATGAGTGTATGTCATATATTATATTACTAGTTTTTTTCTATGCGTGATGCACAAAAAAATGTGCCCAATATTAATATTTTATAATAAAATTTTAAATTTATTTATATTTTAGTTATTTATATTATTGTAAATAATAATAATGTAAAATATTTTTATAAATTTTATATTTATATTTTAGAAAATAACTAACATATAACTCCAATATATAATGTGTATATATTATTATTATTGAAGAAAATAAGAAAATATATAATAGATGCATGTGCATGGTAACAATAGTGGAAAAGATAACGGAAGTTATAACGGTTGGGGTATATTTGTCTAATATATTGTAACGTAAAACTTTTATAGCCTAATGTACAAAAAATTTAACGAAAAAAACGGACATAAATGAAGGGTATAACCTTCATTCACACTTATTATGTTTTTTATTATTATTATTATTTTATACATATATATATATATATATATATATATATATATATATATATATATATATATAGATTTTTATTCAATGTGGCCGTGCTCTTAGGTGTGGCCGTGCGGTCACACACCACTCAATGTTACGAAATACACCACTCAATGTTAAGAAACACACCACAATGAAAATATACAAAAACACCATAAAACACACCACACACCCAAAATAATGCACCATAACTCCCATGTCCCTAATGGTGCATTTGCTAATACTGTGTGGTCTATATTTGCATACCTAGTGGTGTGTTTTTTGGTGATGCGTCCCTAACGATGCATATTTGTGTGGTGCATTTTCTAAAACTGAGTGGTGTATATCTGTATACATAGTGGTGAGGCCGCACTGTTCACACGTTAAGACGCGGCCACACTTGAACATGACCCTATATATATATATATATATATATATATATATATATATATATATATATATATATATATATATATATATATCTTACTTTTCTTATTTATATAAATAAATAAATTTAAATATATATAAATATAATTAAAAAATTAAAAAGATCAACTCGTTCGAGTTAACTCAACTAACTCTGTCAAGTTGGGCGAGTTAATTCGGCCAAATTCAACCGAGTCTGCTGCCAACTCGACCCAGGTGGCTGAGTTAGGCGCTAGGCGGCCAACCACCTAGGCGGACGCTTAGGGAGCAATTCCCCTCGATCTAGGGCCGCTTAGCGTCTAGGCGAATGATTTTTGCAACAGTGGTTGAAAGTCAAAAGAGAAAAGGAGAAAAAATATCCATCATAACCAATATCAATTAACCACGTCACATAATGGACGCCATGCCATAGGTGTACTAGCTTGAATTTCATGTTTTTGAGACCCCACGCAAGGATTGTTATCCTGTTAGCGTGACCTAGCTACAATTTATGTGGCTGTTGCTGGCTATTTGTCTTTCTTTTGTATTTATAAAAACAAATTGAAGAAAAAATATAGGGATCTTTAGTCTTTAGTATACTTTAATTGCAGTCTTTTATGACCCCCAAGGCTTAGCTTAAGGAGTGGAAGAAAAAAATAAAAAATATTACATCAACTCTCATTCTTACTCCTAACTTCTATTTTCTCTCACAAATTTTAAATGTAGGCACTTTTTCTGAGATTCACATGTTAAAAATATTCAATCCTTATTTGCCTTATCATGAAGTAAAAGTGAAGAAATATAATTTAGGATTACATTGAGTAGAACTCTAAAAAAAATGTTAGGTTTTCTAGTATAATTTATTTGTAGTCTTTTAGGATCCCAGCAAGATTTATTAAATATTATGGTTAATTTGAATAAATAGATTAAACAAGTGATTATCATATAAATAGTATTTAATTAGTTCAAATAAAAAATTAATATATGAAATATTCATTATTCTTTGAAAAGTTTTTTAAAGAGAACGTTAATTAACTCTTTAAAATAGTCTTTTAAATAAGTTCAGAATAATTGTAAGGCTATTGAACCAAAATAGGAAATCAATTTAATACTTAATGCGACAGATACATTGAAAATAACCACTATTGCATATTGGTTATACTACCTACAAATGAACACTTAATATTCAAAAAATGAACATTTATCAGTGATCCCGCAATATAATTTGCCATGGCTAAAGGTTTGGACCTTAAAGTGATATAAATTGTTATTTGAAAAGTGGTTCTCTCTCTCTTCATATGGTAATTAATTCCAGGGCCGACTTTTAGATTTGTGTGTCCCCGTTCTTATAAATAAATAAGGCCCTACCGAAAGTGCAATCTTTAAAATCAATACCGTAATTTTTTTCTAATAATAATAGTAATAGTAATAGTAATAATAATAACAACAATAACAAGGTGGTAAAATGTTGTTGTGCGCAAAGAGAAAAGCAAAAGGATTTAAAAAAAAATAAAAAATAAAGGAAGATGTGTGCATAGCAAAAGGATTTTTTTTTTTTTTTTTTAAAAGGACAATGTAAGCAAAGGGCAAAATTCAAACCCCCCGGTCTCCAATATAAAACACTTTAAACACGCATTTATACTATTTCTCCATTAAAGTCTTTTAAGATTAATTGCAAACTTTTTGTTTTTAATTTCTTAACTAGCTAGCTAAAAATTAAATATTGCGTCCTCTAGAATTTGAGGTCATGTGCTGTTGGGCAGCTTGCACAGTTTAAAATCCGGCCCTGATTAGTTTTCGTTTGTGGTATTATTATGGGAGACTAATTCTATTTCGATCCAAATTGCATCCACAGAGTTAAAATTTTTTATATGGTGCACTTGAATTTTAGCCTTACAGTTGCATTCATGGTTCGTTTCTCCAAACTACTACGTTATGATACAATACATTAGAATGATTAGATACTCACCAGAGTAAAAGTATTAAGATAAAATAATACTATATAAAGTGGAACACAGTGAGTTGGAGAGATTCTTTGATTATGTCTATTCAAGAAGTAGAAATAAATTGTTAAAAATAATGGATGGATGAAAAATCTTAATACAATTAATTTAAATAATGAAAACGACTAAAGAATTGCTGCTTTCAATTTTCAAATGGCCCTACGAAAAATAGACTGCAACCTAAAATTTTAGTTTTATCAACTTTCTGTTCCAATAATAGAATTGAACTGGGGTCGGGCGATTCCGGCAAATTATTATGTGAATCATGGTTCACAAAGTGTTGTTTGAACCATAATAAAAAGTACATTTTATATAAAAGTACATTATTTATATTTTAAATATACTTTATTTGATAGTATGATCTATGCCGTTGCAATGATTGGGACGAACACAAATAAAATTAAATTCAAGTACCAACATTACATAATATCCAGGCTGAAAGCCTCGAAGGATTATGAAAAATTAATCGAAATAATTTCAGTTACTCGTTCACTGAATTAATTTGTCCAATATCTGAATTGTTTAACATTTGTAAATTTAAAAACATTTAATTATTGATTAATTCCGTCGATAGCCCTTACGGAGTGCTATGAAGTTTTATTTTTAATTATTTTTACCCAAAATGACTTATAGAATAAAATATAAATGAAGCAGTGAAAAAAAAAAACCTGACCTGGCTTTGGAAGTTCGGGTCGTTGTAGACGGATAAAAAGAGGTGTAGGAATCCGGCATGAACCATGGGAGGGTCTGCCTGGTCGCGCCGCAGTCCGGAGAATATTCCGTTGGCAACCGTCTCCAGTGGCGCCAAATTCCCGCAGCTACGGCCTATTATTCCCGGAGAGATTCCGAGACCGGAGAAGGCAACGTACGACGTGTCATCGCCGATATGGTCGGCGACGAAACTGGTCGTACCCGGCGCGGCCAGGCAGGAGAACCGCCACGACTCCATCAGCAGAGGAGTTGAGGCCAGAAACGACGACAACATCTCACTAGGCTCAAACCTGCACAGCCCTCAATCAAACAGAAAAAGATGATTCCAATTTAGCAATAATATGTTTTGAAGATTCAAAGAATAGTCAAGATTGGATTGGAAAATTGGGTTAAAGGTGAACTTACATTGAAGCTTCCCTTTCCATTGATCCTTAAACTCCGCCCACTCTCTTTCTCTCTCTAACTCTCTGTCTCCAATCTCCCTGTTTCTGTAGAAATAGAGAGGAAGATTGAAGAAAAAGTGTATAATAAGAATATTTAATTGGGAAAATTTGGCAGTGCTTGGGGATGAATTCTGTTATTATTTAGGAAGTCCGATGGTAAAGGTTAACTACACGCTCATCATGCGTGTTGGTGGGAGACTCTCCCCCGCGCACTACGTCTTCCTCAATTTGTCTCTTTTCGTACGCGGTCTGTATGAACGCTGATTCATGGCAAGTATCTACTACAACTTTACTTACAATAATTGTTCTTTTATCTTTCTAAAATGAGTTACTCAATATAGTTCTTGAGTATAGTCATTTTACTTAATTTAGTCCTAAATAACTTTTTGTACTTAATTTAGTCATCGACTTTGATAATTTTATACAATTTAGTCATTTATTAAAAATTATGGTAGTTAATGGTTAGAAATAGGCTCCTAATGGTAATTTCTCATCTTACGATACCTTCTTCTTCAACTTATTAATATCCACGCAAAAATGCAAATCTTCATACCCAAATCAACTTCAACCCTAAATAAATAAATAAATACAGAGTAAATAAATATTTGCCCAACCTTCCTGATGGATATGTGGCCCGGGTTGCATGATTCGTGTGGCCCAGTTCGTGAAGGCAATCGGGAGGCGGTACCCGACCGGCTGCACTATAAACGGCGGTGACTGTGCAAAATTTGATATCTTGGGCGGAATTCGAGGAATCTTGCCCAAAGGATTGGGCAGTTCCTGCACCGACCATTGTTGATGTCGTCGCCCAAATAATTATAGCTTGTGGAAGAGCGGATGTATTGCCCGTACCGCTCGAGCAGCAGACACCCCCTCCTATCGCACCAGTGGAGCAAAGGAGGCGCATGGCCTCGCAGAATATTAATCATCCTGACCACTTGGATGGTCGTGCTGTTAGCCAAACTCAAATTCGGCAACTAGTTCATTCCCACCAGGGTCCTACAGCTCCCGCTCAGTCAGTTAGAGATCGGCCGAGCAGTCTGACTAGTAGGGGCGCTTGAGAGCACTCTGGAGCGGGACTTAGGCAGGACGACTTGCATAGGTACTCGATTAACAGGCGTGGCCGGGAGACTGGGGCCCATGATGTCGAAAGCAGTGGCGAAACGCCAGCTAGGAGAGCGCGCACCCAGCCTACTGAGCTCGGCGTTGCGGACCTAGCTAGAGAGGTCAGGCCGTCAGGGATTTGAAGCGCCAGATGGAGGAGAAGGAGAGGCCAATCATTAGGCCTTTGCGAACTGCCTAGCCATTTACAAATTAAGTAAGGAACTACAGGCACCCCTAGATTTCAAGTTACCTGAGCACCCTACATACGATGGTTCTAGAGATCCATGTGATCACGTGATTAGCTACCAAGCCAAGATGCAGGTAGTTGGCGCAGCTGACCAGCTGATCTATCAAGCTTTTGTACCTACACTAACCGGTAGGCGCAGAGGTGGTTTGTCGGCTTGCCTGCCGAATTGATCAAAGTCTTTGAGCAATTGGCATAGGCATTCTTGACACATTACGCAGGCAGCATGAGGCCTAAAAACAAGTTATCGGACTTGGCATGGGTACGTCAGAACGAGGGAGAAAGCTTGTGAAGCTATCTGACCAGGTGGTAGAAAGAAGTCCAAGCAGTCGAGGGAGGATGGCACAACCAAACGACATTGGCTTTTTTCATAGAATCCTTGCATCCGGATGGGCAATATGGGAAGATGCGTGACGAAAACCTGTGGATTTATGCTCAGGCTATTCAAAGAGCTAATCACCTCGCAGATATTGAGGAGGCGGTCAGGCAGAAGAGAAAGCAAGTCGGGGTGGCCCTAAAACGACCCCGGCTAGAGGCAATGCCTGACCAGCTACACCCTAAAATTCAGTGACTGTGCAAAATTTGGCATCTTGGGCGGAATTCGAAGAATCTTGTCTATTTCAGAATTTGGTAACTTCTATGGCGGTTAAGCAACTCCAATTACCTTCCTAAATTTATATTTATCAAGATTCCTTCTTATTTCCTTATGTAGGTTCAATAATTCTGTATAAATACCTCCCCGGGGTTACGTTGTTAAGGGGTCCGATTTCAATGCAAGTATAATTGTTCTTTAAGTTGTGCTTGTATTTTCTTCTTAAATATTTTCTTTGAGTTCTACGGTGGTGTTGGCTAGCCGAAACGGTTGTCGCGCAGCCATAAAATCAACATTGGCACCGTCTGTGAGAAACTGATACTAAAAGTCCCGTCTTTACGCTGTCTACATGGCACAAACTCGACATAGTCAACGCTCGAGCCATGCCAATCCGAACGCTACTACTGTAGCGAATGGGAACGCCAATGGTAATATGGTTGTTATTGCTCCTCAGGAAGTCAACCACGCCTCAGTGGGGGATTTACGCTAGTAGTTGTCGTCCACCACTTGATTTGCGTCAACAGCTCAGTCATCGTAATTCAACAGAGTGATCGGTGGCTAATAATGACCTATCAGTCATACCTCCAACAGCGGTGTCAGTTGCAGCGCCCAATCCTCTAGCAGCTCCTGCACCGGCCATTGATGAGGTAATCGCCCAGGTAATTATAGCTTGTGGAAGAGCGGGTGTATTTCCCTTACCGCCCGAGCAGTAGGCACCCCCTCCTATCGCACTAGTGGAGCAAAGTAGGCGCATGGCCTCGTAGAATACTAATTATCCTGACCACGCGGATGATTGTGCTGTTAGCTGAACACAGATTCGGCAACTAGTTCATTCCCATCAGGGTCCTACTGCTCTCGCTCGGTCAGTTAGAGATCAGTTGAGCGGTCAAGCCGGATGTTGCTCGCCCAACCGACCAGTAGGAGGGCTAGGGAGCACTCTTGAGCAGGACTCAGGCAGGACGATTTGCGTAGGCACCTTGTTAACCAGCGTGGCTGGGAGACCGGGCCCATGATGTGGAAAGCAATGGAGAAATGCTAGCTAGGACAGCACGCCCAAGCTTAGTGAGCTCGGCGTTACAGACCTAGCCAGGGAGGTTAGGGATTTGAAGCGCTAGATGGAGGAGAAGTTGAGGTCAATCATTAGGCCTTTGCCGACCACCTACCCATTTACAAACGAAGTAAGGAACTACATGGCACCCCTGTGACACCCCAACTTTTCACAAGCTGAGATAGCTAAACTTTAAACATAAAAGCTGCCTATCTCAACTACGAAACATAACATAGCGGAAGCAATTTATAACTTAAGGGGTATCATGCCACATCTAGGTAAAATACAACCTAGATGCACAGGCTATCCAAGAAAACATAACATAAAATCCTCAACTCATAAACGTAACAGGAATACTAGTCAAAGGTACATAATCCAAACATAGGCACACAGGCCCAAAACCAAGTCTAAACAAACTAGTCTAAGCAGGCCTCATAACGATAAAGCTCTAACGCGCTCTCGATTAGACTTACTCCATACCTGGAAAACATTTAGAAAACCATTAGCAAAAGAATGTTAAGCAACCACCACTCACACTCGTGAGAACATACATATATAGTAAGTTTGTAAATAGGTTTACACTGAATAAGCCACAAACCAAGGACTCTCCAAGTAAAACCAACAACCAACACGAATGCATAAACATCAAGTCTATAAACAAGATACCAATTGAATCACAATACCAACAAAATGAACACAAAGGAACCAACCAAACCGACATATCAAGGAATAACAACACCAACTGAGGTACAACCTCTACCAAAGATCATAAGGAAACCAATCCTACCATCATACCAAAGATAAGCACCAAATCACCATCCCCAAATTACAATAATAACCATAAAACTAACCACCACAACCATATCATAACACGGAGGCAATACGCCCAACTATAGAGGCATACAAGCCCATATCACGGTGGCACACAAGCCCATATCACAGAGGCACACAAGCCCATATCACAAAGGCACACAAGCCCAAATAAGAAGGCATACAATACCCTCCCAAATCCAACCTCAAACATACCATAATTCCACCAACTAAACCCCAAAGGTTATCAAAGATTCAACAAGAGAAGAGATATTCATAAGGACTCAAGATCCCCACATACTGACTCAGGTTCATCCACACAAATCACCCACCAACAGTGTTCATCTCACAAAACGAACACAGAGCATACTCAGGATAGAAATCAAAGAATGAACCATGATACAACTCAAGAGATCAAGATAATGTCCAAAGATCATGGATAAATACTCAAAGATCAAGGTGGAATACTCAACAAGATGCTCAATACACATTCCAGAATAAAAAGGGAAACAACCAAGCTAACAGACCTCAAAAAGACTCACTGGAACAGAACCAGGAGTACACTTGCGGAACATGCGAACGGAGCAGAATGTACCACCACACTCCCCCGTCTCCTTCTCACGGAACCACTCGGTGGAACACGGCCTTCCGCCACACCCTTGCGCGTGAACCAGCGGATCCTCCCAGCGGAACTCATCCTTCCGCCATTCCACTTCCCACAGACACATACGGAACACTTGGACGGGACACATTATACCGTCCAAGTGCACCGCAAGTGCAACCCAACACAGATTACAGACCCGAAGCAGAAATACACCAAACCTCAGTCCAGAATACAAATCATGCTCAGAATGATACTCAGATTACACATCTCAGAAGCCCATACATCATGGAATCCATAACAAGAATTACTCATACACATCTAGATACAAAGGATGATAAACACAAGTCCAACAATCCACAAATAAAGGTTCACAAACCATCAACAAGGCTATCACCCAAGAAATTACAGGATTCCAACACCAAATCATATGCATATAGATCAAGAGTGTTAAAATAGGTTTTAGTGGACATGATGGTTACCTCTTGAAGCATATTAATCCAAAAGCAACACCAACCTTAGGCTTGACCCAAAGGCAAATCCACAAACCTGAGAATTAATGTAATCTAATACGATCACTAACTACAACCAATTAATAAGGATATTAAGGTTCCTATTTAAGCCCGTCTTAATACTTGCCCCCAAAATCCATGCTTAACGGCTAATATAATATGGTCACTATAATGAACTAATGACAACTAAAGCACCAAACCATAACAACTTAATCACTAACTAATTACAACCTTAATGATTAACAATGATCAACATCCTAGGCCATAAACTGAATATTGATAATTAGAATCACCCACCCCTATAATCATAAAAGCTTAGAAAGGACAATTACCTTAATCCCTATGCTAATCCAGGATTCAAACCTATGCCTTCCTGTCCAACACACAAGTGCCATACCACCACACCACTTTATCTCTTCGTGTTATGCTTTGCGACCCTCTAACAAACACCCTTCATACGGTCTGCCAGCCTTCATAGACGGATAAGAACATGCCGCCAACGTGCTTCGCTACTGTCTAACGGAAGGGGAACCACCGCCACCTTCGATTCTACCGCGGGAAGGAATTCGCCGACGATCACCCTCCACCGCCGCTACGTCGAGGGGAGTTGCTCGCCAATCACCATCACTCCAAAGCTTAGTCGCCATTACCGCCCGTTGTCTCCACCGTCGCTACTCTGCTCGCCGGAAGGGAAAAATAGGGCAAAAGGGTTAACTGGGTTGGGATGTTGGATTAGGTACTGGGTTAAAAAACAATCATAGAATACATATAGCTTGGGCTTAGATAATTGGTAAACCTTAGGGGTCAAAATCACCTTGGCTCATAAATAGCTTATTGGGTACGAATTATTATATATACCTATATGGGGATATGGATGTTTGGGTAGTAACACCATAATGTATTACAAAAATAGGTTAATCCAAGCCCATAGCTAAATAGTTATATTTAGAATCCATTTCACTATAAATAATAATAATAATAATAATAATAATAATAATAATAATAATAATAATAATAATAATAATAATAATAAGGAAATAGGCCATTATTTTAAATATTTATATTTAAAATCGTTGTAGGGAAATACGGGGTGTTACAACCCCCTAGATTTCAAGTTACCTGAGCACCCTACATACGATGGTTTTGGAGATCCGCGTGATCACGTTATTAGCTACTAAGCCAAGATGCAGGTAGTCGGCGCGGCTGACCAGCTGATCTGTCGAGTTTTTGTACCTACACTAATCGGCTAGACGTAGAGGTAGTTTGCTGGCTTGCCTGCCCAATTGATTAGTTGCTTCGAGCAATTGGCGTAGGCATTCTTGACACATTATGCAGGCATCATGAGGCCTAAAAAGAAGTTCTCAGACTTAGCATGGGTACGCCAGAACGAGGGATAAAGCTTGCGAAACTATCTGACCAGGTGGTAGAAAGAAGTCCAAGTAGTCGAGGGAAGATGGGATGACCAGACCACATTGGTTTTTTTTAATAGAATCCTTGCACCCAGATGGGCAATATGAGAAGATGTGTGACGAAAACCCTAGAAAATACACTCAGGCTATTCAGAGAGCTAATCAACTCGTAGATATTGAGGAGGCGGTCAGGCAGAAGAAAAAGCAACCCGGGGTGGCTACTAAGCCAAGTATGTAGTCGGTGTGGCTGACCAGCTGATCTATCGAGCTTTCGTACCTACACTAACCGGCTAGACATAGAGGTGGTTTGCTGGCTTGCCTTGATTAGGGTTTAAGGCAATTGGCGAAGGCATTCTTGACACATTATGCAGGCATCATGAGGCCTAAAAAGAAGTTCTCAGACTTGGCGTGGGTACGCCAGAACGAGGGATAAAGCTTGCGAAACTATCTGACCAGGTGGTAGAAAGAAGTCCAAGCAGTCGAGGGAAGATGGGATGACCAAACCACATTGGCTTTTTTAATAAAATCCTTGCACCCAGATGGGCAATATGAGAAGATGTGTGACGAAAACCCTAGAACATACACTCAGGCTATTCAGAGAGCTAATCAACTCGCAGATATTGAGGAGGCAGTCAGGCAGAAGAGAAAGCAACCCGGGGTGGCCCTAAAATGACCCCGGCTAGAGGATCCTAAGAGTGGTCATGCGAAAGGAGTTGCTATTGGGCGAGTAAGCTCAAGGCGAGTGTATGATAGGCTGGGACCGAGTGGCTATTGGCCACCTGTACAGCCCATTCAAGAAGTGCGAGAACAATTGCCACTTCCACCACCTGTCCGCCTAGGGAATAACCCACAAGTGTTGGATGAGCGTGCCCCGTATCACCGATATCATTAGAACAGCTCGCACTCAATGGAAGACTGCGAAGTATTAAAGACTGAGCTTGAAAAGCTAATTTAGCATGGGCGACTTGCCAATCAGTGGCGTCATCTCGGTCTGCCATGGCGACGAGACAATGCCCCTCAGCCAACTGAGAGGGCGGTAGACAAGGGCAAGCAGCCCATGATAGAAGGAGAAAGAAGTAAAGATTGGAAGGGCAAGCCTGTCATCAACATGATCGTGGGGGGCCCAGAAGGTGGAGATATGGCATGCGCTCGGAAGGCCTAGGCTAGGCAATTGTACATTGAGGCAGTTGCCACTCAGGAATCTGACAGGAAGAGACCATGCCGAGAGTTCATCACGTTCACTAATGATTACTTGCCGCAAGATCCGACTCTGAATCGTGATGCATTAGTCATCGCGATGGACATCCATGGGACGGTCGTCCGAAGGGTACTGGTCGATACAGGCAGCAGTGTGAATGTCATGTATCTAGCCACGTATAAAAAGTTGGGTTGCCTATGGAATGACTACGCCCATGTCAAAACTCCGCTGGCTGGCATCACCATCGATTCGATTGATCCTGAGGGATATACCCGTTGATAGTCGAACTAGGAACCTAGCCTAATGTGAGGAAGATGGATATAGAGTTTGTGGTGGTCGGCTTAGAATGCGTGCATAATATCATTCTTGGTCGGCCAGGCTTAGAGGATTTGGGTGCGCTAATCTCAATCAAGCATTTATGCATCAAATTCCGCACACCAATGGAAAGCAACGTAGTGCGATGTGACCAAAAGATGGCTAGGAGCTGTTATTTGCAAGCCTGTCGGTGAGTGGGAGAGAAGAACTTATGAATAAATACCATCGCCCACCAGGCAAATGAGAAGCCAGTCGATCGCTTATGGTGCGGCAGTACATCTGCCCTTTGCATGGCACTCAGGTGAGACCAGCGGCGCGCTAAGAAGGGTTCTCCCTCAATCAATGTCTTGACCAGCTGCACGAGGTCAGGTGGGCAAGGCGGCCTTTTATCAAGGCGATAGCATGCGTCCGCCCAAGCGAGAGGAAAATCAAAGGCCGGGTGCGGTGCAGCCGGTCAAACAAAGAAGAACTCCTCTTTCCAACCCTTATGAGAGGACTCAGGCCTATCTAAAAAATTTACAACCATCATGAGCGCAGATTTGTGCATTCTCGGGGGCCACTGTACCGACTGCAGTCAGTCGTAAAAGTTGGTGGAAGATGGCTAGAGAAGCCTCCCTCATGAGGCGATGAAGAACAATGAGGAAATTGACTACCAGGCGATACGAGTTGGGCACTAGTTGCCCGGGCGCCAACTCGTAGTAGTTCAAAAGAGTGTTAAGAAAAAGGAAGATGGGGACTCGGAAGTCGCAGCGAATCGACTGGTAGTGGATACCAACAAAACCTCCTACTGGCAAGTTTGAGATTGGTCGCTGGCCAGCTTCTTGAGTTTTCGCTATTGAGCCGAGTAGTTGGCGGGCGTGGTTGTAGACTTGTAGTCAATGGTAGAAAGGGAGGAACGACGATGAATCGGTCGCTCCAAGTCCTCAAAATTTCCTGAATCCCTCATAATGATCTGGGCCATGGAGGTGGCTTGGGTGGCAACCTTCGGCCGAGAAGAAGATGAGGTCGTCGGGAAAATGGTGTCGCCTTGGCAATGAGGGGATGGAGACGGGGATGAATTGGCGGAGGACGACATTGCGAAGAAAATGGCAAAAAACGCTGAAGAAGAGAATGAAGGAGAAAAGAAACTGACCTTTAAAAGGAAGAAAACGGCAAATCGGACGGCAAAGGGGAGTGATCAAAGGAAGAAAAGGGTGGATGGAAAAAGCTAGTAGGAGAAAAAATGCTAAGAAGGAGAAGAGAAATTGAAAAGATGAAGGAGGGAAAGCCGAAGGTGTTGTGGGCACGAGAATCAACAATTGGCTGTTAGAATATTTTGGAATTAGTTTTGTTAATTAATTATGATGATTATTTTAAAATTATTTTAGATTTAATTTGTTAGGATTACATTAATTTTCATATTTATCTTAGTTTGTTGGTTAGGATTAGTTTATCCAATATTTAATAATTATCTTTTGAGTTTATTACCAAAATGGTCCCTCGACTATTGCGAAATTACCAATTTGGTTATCGATAATTTTTCGTGCCCAATTAAGTCCCTCGACTTTGAAAATTTTAACCAATTTGGTCCTCCGTTATTTTTGCTCTTAAACATCCGTTAAAACCGGGACCAAATTGGTAATTTTGCTATAGTCAAGGGACCAAATCGGTAATTTTGCTATAATCAATGGACCATTTCAGTGAAAATTTAATTACCAATTTGGTCCCTTGACTATAGCAAAATTACCAATTTGGTCCCGATTTAACGGCAAAATAAACGTAGGATCAAATTGGTTAAAATTTTCATAGTCGAGGGACTTAATTGGGCACGAAAAATTGTTGAGGACCAAATTGGTAATTTCGTAATAGTCGAGGGACCATTTTGGTAATAAACTCTTATCTTATTAATGTGGTTGTAATCAGCTTGTTAGTGACAATTTAAGACCATTACATGCCAAATTAAATATAGAGTTGGGAATTTTTTAGATAGGAAACTGAGTGTTTTCTAGAACTCGGGAGAGTTCAATCATGATCAAGTCATGGTGATCCTGACTTATCAAGTGGGAAACCTCACTTGTGGCGTCGTCCCAAATCCTACGTATAACCTTATAACCCGGTGTGGCCGAAGACTTATCAAAACCCAAAAATTAGCCCTTTTCCAAGCCCAAGTTAAACCTCCAAATTCAATTTCACCTAGCATAATAAACCATTTAAAAATATTCTTTAAATTAGAGTGTGAAGAAAAGATTGGGCCAACTAGGTTCGCATTATTTGGTATTAGAGCACACAGTTGTCTCTTCACAAAGACTCATGAAGTTTCAATGATGCCTGGAATGTGGATTCGAGGAGGAATCCCTCTAAAGAGAGAGGGAATGTTATAGGCACGAGAATCAACAATTGGCTGTTAGAATATTTTGGAATTAGTTTTGTTAATTAATTAGGATGATTATTTTAAAATTATTTTAGATTTAATTTGTTAGGATTGCATTAATTTTCATATTTATCTTAGTTTGTTGGTTAAGGTTTATCCTATATTTAATAATTATCTTATTAGTGTGATTGTAATCAGCTTGTTAATGGCTATTTAAGGCCATTGCAT
Organism: Ipomoea trifida; assembly: GCA_003576665.1. Lineage (NCBI taxonomy): Eukaryota > Viridiplantae > Streptophyta > Magnoliopsida > Solanales > Convolvulaceae > Ipomoea > Ipomoea trifida. Next base: position 19,078,099 of record CP025646.1, read on the forward strand.
GCCAAATGAAATATAGAGTTGAGAATTTTTGAGATAGGAAACTGGGTGTTTTCTAGAATTCGAATGGCAGAGTAGTGGCTCTCTCATATGGGAAGTCATGAGTTTGAGTCTCAGTGGAGGCGATACTGACTCTTTGTGCTCCAATTGGTTGAGAAAGTATGTTTGAACAAATACTACAATCTAATAGAGTTAGTTGTATTAAAAAAAAAAAGGAACTCGGAAGAGTTCAACCATGATCAAGTCATGGTGATACTGATTTATCAAGTGTGAAACGTATAACCTTATAACCCGGTGTGACTGAGGACTTATCAAAACCCAAAAATTATCCCTTTTCCCAGCCCAAGTTAAACCTCTAAATTCAATTTCACCTAGCCTAATAAACCATTTAAAAATATTCTTTAAATTAGAGTGTGAAGAAAAGATTGGGCCAACCAGGTTCGCATCAGAAGGGTATTTATAAGGGTCGCCGGATAAGCAGATTGCGACACGTGTCTTAGGTCGAACGGACAGGGAGCTAGCCATAACAGTTGCCAGACGAGACATTTATCATTTCGTAAAGGTAACTAGCGAGAATCAATGAGGCGCAATGATTACGTTGTACTGATGGTGACCGTTGCAGAACCAGTTGGGAAAAGTGAAATCGGTCGGGAAACGCAGCCGATCGAAAAGGGTGAGCCTACCGGGCTATGACCCGATTGGGAGGCGGTGTTGTGTTTAGCTACACTACAAGATTAACAAGGTGACTAACTGCCTGCTCGTAAGTAGTACATATGAAGGAACTCGCTTGAAGGACTACTTTCCCGAGTCATTGACTCTCAAGAGCTCGAGAAAGTGAGGGATTAGTGATGGATACCTCGATTGGGGTACCCAACCCAAGAAGACCGGTATTTGCCTATCTGGAGCCCGCTGACTGACCAGTCCAATGGATATGTGGCCCGGGTTTCATGACTCATGTGACCCAGTTCGTTAAGGCAGTTAGGAGGCGGTGCTCGACCGGGTACGCCCTAAAAGGCGGTAACTGTGCAGAATTTGGCATCTTGGGCGAAATTCGAGGAATCTTGCATATTTCAAAATTAGGTAACTTCGATGGCAGTTAAGTAGCTCCAATTACCTTCCTAAATTTATACGGAGTATTTGTCAAGATTCCTTCTTATTTCCTTGTGTAGGTTTATTATTTCTGTATAAATACCCCACTAGGGTTCTGTTGTTACGTGGTCCGATTTCAATGCAAGTATAATTGTTCTTTAACTTGTGCTTGTATTTCCTTTGAGTTCTACGGTGGTGTTGGTCAGCCGAAACGGCTTTCGCGCAGCTGTAAAACCAACACTTCCTTTTCTTTAATTAAGGTTTACACAGATATCTTCATATATTATAAAATTATTGAATTATGGATGCCATTGGAAGTTTGAAGTAAATTGCTGGCCGGAAGTGACGCAGGGAGTAGAATCCATCAAAGGTATAAGTTTGGAATCTAAAGGTAATTACATCACGAAGTCTCAAACAACTACATAAACTAACTACAAGAGAGGGAGGTAAAACTACAACATGTTAACGTGCTTTCGACTCTACTCCATACCTGAAAACATAACTTAAAATAATTAGCGAATAGCGCTAAGTAAAACCCCACTCCAACATGTAAAGCTACACTATATACATTTCTTATCCACCATAGGTTTTGAGACTGACATATAGAATATAAACATACTCGCTAGCCAATGCTAAGGAATGTTTTCAAAAGACTTTCATACCACCATAATAGAGATAACCAAAATGACTCAACAAGGGTTATTATACCACCATGATACACAAGCTCAATACCTTACTCAAGAAAATGACAAGATAAGTCAAGAACGTAATAGGTAACCAAACATACTTGGAAAGTAAGATAGAAGTAAGAAAATTCCAATCCACCACATATATCACATAATCCACCATAGAGCCATCAAGGCATAATCAATGAAAGTACAATTCACCAAATGAAATAGAGGGATTCACCAATAGTATCAAATACCAAGCACCAAGTGCTAAATACCAAGTACCAATGTGAGCCAGATAAGGCAGACTTTCGCCATTGCTATACCCTTAGTGAACGACGTTCCCCACACAACAACCGCCACCTCTGCATCATAACGAACCTTACCACAATAGTATCCACCAATGTGAGCCAGATAAGGCAGGATCCACATCCTTAGCGAATGGCGTTCCCCACACAACGATTGTCACCTCCGCACCATAGTGGACCTTACCACATTAGAAACATATCTAGTACTTTAAGTGTATACACCCCATATTGGGATTCCAAGCCCAACAGGTTAGTAACTATCTCTTACACCTAAGATTCGATTATACCAGGTGCCCAAATATCCACCAGAGCCATAGGCCCACAAATCTAAACCAATGGTACCATAGCAAGTCACCACATAGATCCTCGTAATAATATCAAGAAAGATTCAATAACAAGGGATATAGCTCTCAACAAAGAATGTCTCTCCAATACATAACATATAGGATTTCGAAAGGATTATATACACAAATGAGAATCAAAGGTAATAACTCCACCTCAATCCAAGAATAAGAATGACAAATAAACCATAGTCAATCCAAGGAAATGATACAAGATCACAATCGGGGTAACCAATACTCAATGGAGTCAACGATACCAATAAAAGCATAGAATTTCAACATTACCAAGATACAAGGATTATCAAATGATAGGTTTCATGAAAGAATACATTTCAATAAGCAAGAATAGGAATTATCCAACATCATGCCATCACAACCAACCGAAACAACCAAAGGAATATCTAAATTGGGAACAAAACACATTGGAACAACCAACAGTGTTGAACCAGCAGAACAGCTCGGTGGGGGCTAGTAGTTCCGCCACTTAGTACCGCACGTACACACGGAAGAGGCCAACGGAACGACGACTTCTGCCATCCATCATCACAACAGACCTGGAGGGGCTAGCTCATGGGCATGCCACACTACAAAAAAATACGTTTTTAGCGACGGATAAAATCCGTCGCTGAAAGGGTTTAGTGACAAATTAGCGACGAAATCTGTCTATCACAAAAACCCTCCTTGCTAGAATTTAGTAACAAAATTTTTTCTGTGACGGAAATATCTGTCGCTAAGTAAAATACATTCGTCACTAAATTCTTTCTGGCGACGAATTTATGGTGAAATTTGCGAGGGAATAATGACAACAACTTTTGTCGCTAAACCTAGCGACGGAATTTTCGTCTGTAAATCAAGAAAATATCCGTCGTTAATTTCCTAATTTAAAGATCTAGTGACGAATTTGAAAAGGAATAGCGACGGATATTTCCGTCGCTAACTATATATTTTATATTAAAAATTTATTATTTTAATTAAAATCCCTATTTTTTAATTTACCTGTTAACGCTTTAAAATCCGTAAACACACTATATATAACACTACCTAATACTATTAAATTACCATCAAACTTTATATCATCATAAAATTAAACTATTATCAAACTTTATAGTAACACAATACTTTAATCAAACTTTAATACAATAATATATCATCAAAACACAATATTGTAAAATACAAAATGTAATTACATAAAGTCTGAAAGTAGCATTTTTGGTTGATTTTGGTAGTATTGCAAATCCAGTAAATGATACAAATCCGTTCTGTGTATACAACATTGATAGAATTGAATGAAAATGGAAACAATCAACATGATACTCTTCTACCACTTGCAAAACATCATTACATTATTTTCACAAACAATCAAAACATCAAGCATCAAGTAAATAGGCACAAGTAAATAACCTCTAATCACCATTGTTTACTTTCAAGACTACTATTTCATAAATATCTCAAAGAGTTCAACAATAGACTACTAATGATCTTTGAAGATTACTAATGATCTTTGAAGACTACTAATTCGTAAATAACCTCTAATCCCCTCTAATTCATAACATTTTAAGCATCACATAATCCACAATTAATTCCATAACTTCAATTAATAAACCATAATCCATAATCACTAGTTAATCAAGATCCATAACCATCCATAACAGTGATGTGAGATTAACAGTAGTTGGAAATTTCAGCTTGGCGCAGTCTGAAAGATTGATTCGGTAAAAATACATCCCGAACTCCTTTTTACTTGAACGTTTTATGGTAGAATCTAAACTTATAGTACTTGATATCCATAAAAAGTTTGAGTCAATTTGATCTTCAAATAAACACAGAAAATTAAGTTTATACCCTTGGTCGTGTGCTGATTTCCTTTTCTCCTTGGACCAGTTTTGGAAATTAATTCGGTAAAAATACTTCCCGAACTCCTTTTTACATGAAATTTTTATGGAAGAATATAAACTTATAGTACTTGATATCCATAAAAAGTTTGATTCAATTTGATCTTCAAACATAAACAGAAAATTACGTTTCTACCCTTGGCATTGTGTTCTCCAGATTTTGGTAAATAATTCAAAAACAATACTTCAACTCCTTGGATTGTTATGAAATTTTTTATGTATGTTCTAGACTTGATGAACTACATATATGAAGGAATTGGCATAAAAATACTCACATAAAATTTAGTAAAATGACTTAGAAGCACAATTGGAACAAAAAGCACATGCATGCAAATTGTAGAAACTTTAGAAAGTCATAACTTTTGACTCGGTTATCCGTTTTGGACAATTTTTTTTTTCAAATCATGTATTTTTTTTAGACTTTAGAAAGCCAAAGGCAGTTTTCAAATTGTAGAAACTTTAGAAAGCGAAAGGCGATTTGCCCCCCTAATTTTTTCAAAAAATTCTTCTTTTGCACTTAATTTTAATTTTTTATGTATTTAGATAGTTTCAACAAGCTAGTTAAAAAATAATTCCTTGTTAATATAACTACATATCTATAGTTATTGAAGATGCATATGTATCAATCATAACTCAAAAACATAATAGCATATTGGAACAATAGCCAATAATCAACTCACCAATCAACAACAATAGCCAATAATCAACTCACCAATAAACAACAATAGGCACAAGTAAATTTTAAACTCAAGCATCAAGCATCAAACATCAAACATCAAACATCATACTCTTTTCTTTGCCTTCAATTTCGCAATTTAATTGGAACTAAGTTTTAAACTCAAAAGTTCAAGTAAATTGGCACAACTAAATTTTAAACTCAAAGAGTTCAACACGTACTAGACTACTAATGATCTTAATTTTAAACTCAAGAGTTCAACAACTCATAATGAAATCATCATCCCCAATAATCTCATCATTGTCATCATTCAATAACATCATACTATATATCATTAGTAACACTAATCACACTAATCACTATAATTAACAATAAACTACTAAAATCATAGATATACTCCAACACACATTCAAATCAACTTTCAAGTCACTAACAGTGATGTGGGATTAAGTGATTAACAGTAGTTAGAAGGATTGATTCGGTAAAAATACTTCCCGAACTCCTTTTTACTTTAAATTTTTATGGTAGAACCTAAACTTATAATACTTGATATCCATAAAAAGTTTGAGTTAATTTGATTTTCAAATAAACACAAAAATTACGTTTCTACCCTTGGCAGTGTGCTGTCCAGATTTTGTTTTCTCCCTAGACCAGTTTTGAAAATTAATTCGATAAATATACTCCCCGAACTCCTTTTTACTTGAAATTTTTATGGTAGAACCTAAACTTATAATACTTGATATCCATAAAAAGTTTGAGTCAATTGGATCTTCAAATAAACACAGGAAATTACGTTTCTACCCTTGCAAATTGTAGAACTTTGAAAAGCCATAACTTTTGACTCGATTATCCATTTTGGACAAATTGTTTTTTTCAAAACACGTATTTTTTCGAGATCTATACGAACCAAACTACCAAAGGCGGTTTTCCCCCATAACTTTTCAAAAAAAATATGCTTATTTTGAACTTAATTTAAAATTTTTATGTAATTTAGATGGTTTCAACAAGTGGAAAAATAATTTGGCCTTCGTGTTTAGTATAAAGTATAAACATATTTCAGTATTTTGTCTAGAAAAATGCATACATAAGTGTTCTCTAAGAGTTCTTATTTTCCTCTTCAAAACATCCATCAATGCAGCAAAACAAAGAAATCAAATAAATTCACAAAACAAAGGTGCCGCAACCGTAAAAGAAAATAGATAATTAGATACAATATGAATTATAATGATATGGAAGCATTTAGATATCTGTAATAATTAAAATTATATGTTGTAGTTGGTAAAAAAAAATGAAAAAGAGAGAGAGAGAGAAGAAGAACCTGCCACTGCCACTGCCACTGCCACCGTCGGGACTACCGCTGCCGCAGCTACCACCGCCTGGGACTGCCGTCGTCGATCCGCTGCAACGGCAGCCACCATGCCTCGCCGTCGATTCGCTCAATCCGACTAGGACTGTCACGCCTCCACCGCCGCAACTGCAACTCCATCGATCCGATGCAACGCTGACCTCCAATGCATCGCCCTCGATCTACTGGACAAGAGAGAGAGAGAGAGAGATGGGCTGGAATGGGGCCTCGCCTCTACCGCTGCAACGACGACCTCCAACGCTGCCTCGCCTCTTCTGTTGTTGCAACCGCTGCCTCGCTTCCACCACAATCGCCACCGTCGTTGCCGGCGTGTTGAGGTCGCCAATCGTAGTACACAGACAGAGAGTGAAAGTGAGAGGGGTTGGAATGGAATTAATATGCTTTTATACCTAGGGTTAGCAAATTAAAATCTTATATTTGGATTTAGCGACGGAATTTGAATCCGTCGCTAGTTTTAGCGACGGATATAAATTCCATCGCTAGATTTATTTTAAAATAATCGTAGATTCACCCCATTAATACAATAGCGACGGAAGTTTGAATCCGTCGCTATATATTAGCGACGGATTCCAATTTTGTCGCTAGATTTCATGTTTTTTAAAAACAATTCAACCAGCTTTGTTAACTTTCTAGCGACGGAACTTGAATCCGTCGCTAGAATAGCGACGAATACAAATTTCCGCTGCTAGAATTTGTCAAAAAAACTCCTGTTCAATTTATATAAATAAAATAATCCCAGGAATAATGCTCTAGCGACGGATATAGCGACGGATTTTAAAGAGTATTATTCCCGGGTTTATTTTGCTTCTAAAAAAGTGCACGCCAAATTTTTGACAAAAATCCGTCGTTAAATTATGCTCGAAAATTTACCGCTAAAATTAGCTACGGATTTACGACAAAATTTTTTTCCGTCGCTAATGTTTAAATTTTTTTTTTAAATAAGTAAATCCGTCGCTAAATCGTCGTTATTCCGTCGTTAAATTAGCAGCGGAATGAATCTGTCGTTATTTCCGCATTTTTTTGTAGTGCCAGTACTGTGAGTCAGTTCCGCTAGGTCAAATAATGCAACAAGATAGTGTATTTCTAGAATAAAAACTCAGTAGAAGGAATAGGTAATTATACTCAGATTTCCAGAATGCAGAATACACCAACAACACTAGATTATCAAGGATAGAATAAAAGGCACATCAAGAATAGAAGAAACTCAAGATCAAACCACAATATCAAGATATACCACCAAATAGGTCAAGAATACAAGAATACACATAATATCATACAGGTGTTGGAAAATAAGTTTTATTGGACATAGGGATTTACCTCTTGAAGCTATCTACTTAACCAATGCCTCCTTTAAGCTTAGCCTAGCACATCATCCATCTCTTGATCATCTTAGGAGCTTCAAAAGCCAACAAAAGATGGAAAAGAAATCATAAGAAAGGTAAAGTAAAAAGAGGAGACAAAGAGAGATGAGATGAATGCTCACCATGATTCAACTAGGTAGAAGATAAAATATGAGTCTTGGTTGAATTCTTGAAGATGATGAAGGATGAATATTTGGTAGGGTTTAGGAGTGGAAATGGCATGTGACACAATGGGGGAAGAGAGAGAGAGTGTTGTCTTACAAAATGCCTTAGTCATAGCTTTTATATGTGTAGGTAAATAGGAGTATATATATATATATATATATATATATATATATATATATATATATATATATATATATATACACACATACATACATACACTGACACACTTATATATAAACATTAGGTTAGGAAGACTTATTAAATGGGCCTTTAGGATTATAAGGTTTATATAGATATAAGTAGGAAATTACATTGGACTTCAAGAAATATTAATATGAAAAGAGGTAGAATTAAAGTCCATAATATATTGGATCAAATGCCTTATAAACCACTATATATATGTTCAATTGGAGCTTAATAGGAATTGAGCTAAAATAGAATAATTTAGGAAATTATTGTTGCCACAAGATCTAGGCTCACAAAATAAATAATTTCCCTTTTTAGAAAATATTCACGAGGGCAATTTCAGAATAAAATAATGCGGGGTGTCACAAGTTGGTCTCCATTGTGAATTCCATTGTGCAGTTTGATAGGAGGTATGCATTGGAGCAATTTGATGAACTTGAATAGGTAGAGGAGGATTAGGGTGGTGACGGCTACATCTTTGACACTAGATGTTGGTTCGATCCACCAATGCTGGTCACAGGAAGTAGAAAGACCGGACTTTCGTCGGTCCCCACGGAAGGGACCATTTGATAAAACTAATTCGTTCGAAGTATTCATATATTATATTTGCATGTATGAATCTAGAAAAGATAAGAGAGAAATTGGCTTGAAAGATCCTGCTTTATTGAATGTGTAGAGAAAGATTGTATAGACAGAGAGTGGAGGAGAAGAGAGAGAGCCATCCCCGGGGTATATTCCCTATCACGCATAAAAATAATTTTTGGCATGCTCGTCTCAGATAGATTTTGAATAATAAAATTATGTGCCATAAAATAGTTTTGATTAAAATAATTGTTTTCGAAAGAAATAGGCTAGGCTAAAATATTTAAGGTTGGAAAATAAATTTTGCTCCCTTGAATATTTTATTAAAATAGGCTATTTTAAATTACAGGGTGTCAGACAAACCCTTTTTGAACTTAGAAAATGAGGAAGCTAAAAGACACAACTTGACGCAAGTCAAAACAGCCCCATCAAGGCTTTTGGGCATGAGCTGAAACTGTCTCATATTCTTCAATGCTCCTTAGCACAACTCAAAACTGTCTCATATCTTTCAAGGTTCTTTGGCATGAGTTGAAATGACCTTATATCTTTAAGTGTGATTGTCATATCAGTTGTAGTGTCGAGACTTCCTTGCATTATGTACTTTCGACCGATATATGTTCTCAAAGGAACAATTGTAGACACTAAAAATTTAACATATCAAAATTGATAAGAGCAATAATATATGAATAAATGTGTCTTGGTACATTTTGAATAATATTGATATTATTTAATTTGTTTAATTAGACAATATCAAAAGAGTTTGAATCTATCAAAACTCTTTGTATTCTAGTACTATAAATATATGCTATCATTTATTGCGAACACATCATTGAAACCTTTAAACTTGTTATGAGGTCACCATAAAATGATCCTGAAAATAAAATTCTCTAACATACCCAGCATCCATGAAGATCATGTCATATATCTCGTCGATTGAATCAAGCCAAATAAGTCCGAGGGCCATTCAACGAAAAACAAATCATACATTGCATACAAGCTGCGCTCTTCTTTTAATATCAAGGCACTTGAGTTACGGTTGCCCTTCTGTGGAGTGTCCAAGCCATCTAATTGATGAATCATATATAAAACTATTTAGAGATCCTATACCTACATTGATACGTATTTTAACTAATTTTGAATTTGAATATATAGTTAAAATTTTGTATTTACATAGTATTTAACAAAAGTTAAATAAATTAATAAATATATTACAAATTGCATATAAAATCTAATTATCTAAATACTACTAAAAGAATTCAGTAGTGTAAGTACGAGATAACTATCCCCACTTTGGCTCATTCTTTATATTAATGACTAGTCTTTTTTATGCGTGATGCACAAAAACATATGCTCAGTCTTTATATTTTTAAAAAATTGAAATAAAGATTTATTTATTATATTAATCCAATATATAATGTCTACAAATATTATTATCATTAAAAATATAATTATAAGAAAAGATATGATGGATGCATGTGCATGGTAAAAATAATGGAAAAGATAACTAAAGTTATAACGGTAAGGTATTTTGGTTTAAAAAAATTGTATAGTACAACTCTAAAAACACAATGTACAAAATGATTAGCACTAAAAGAAAGGACATAAATTAGGGATATAACTTTGATTGACACTTATTATGTTTTTAGACTAAAATGATTTTACATAACGACTTACTTTAAGAAAGAATCTAAGATCATTAATAAAAGGAGAATGATTGTTAAAAGGAAATCATACAATTGTCTAAATTTTCAAGACAAGAGGTTTATGCGAGCTGGCGAATATATTCAAATGGACACAAGATTAGCCTGCCTGCAATTTGT
>CP025646.1:19110371-19199159 GCA_003576665.1 Ipomoea trifida
GGATAAGCCACGAATGATGACAAGGAGAAGGCAAAAGAAGGAGCTGATGACGATGAAAGGGCAAAGGTCAAATCAAAAGTGAAACCAAAACCAAAGCGGAGGAATGATAAGCTTACTTGGAAAAACACGTGGGTACCAAAATTGTGACACCCCAACCTTTCACAAGCTGAGATAGATAAATCTCAACTCAACAGCTGCCTATCTCAACCAACAACATAATATAGTGGAAGCGAATTTAAAACTTAAGGGGCATCATGCCACATCTAGGAAAGATAACACAACCTAGATGCACAGGCTAACCAAAAAATAGATCAACTGAACTGCATAAACGATCCTCAAGTCATGTTCAACAATATCCCATCAACTAGTCAAGAGTATATAAAATCTCACATGGCACACAGGCCCAAAAACCAAAGTCTAAACAATGTAAACTAAGTCTAAGCATCGCCACAAGATAGGCTCTAACGCGCTCGCGCTCAGAGTTACTCCATACCTGGAAAACACGCAAAGAACCATTAGCAAAAGACTGTTAAGCAACCACCATTCACACCCGCAAGGAGATATAGATATACATAAGCTGGTAAATAGGTTTACACACCCATATAGAATATAAACACCAACAAACTGTTCAATAGTTCAAAACGGATACTCAACAACAATAAACTGAACGAATCATAAACCAAGACTCATCCAAACGAAGCCAACATCCAATAACGAGAGTACAATACAGCGAATCCATAAACAAGACACCAACTGAACAACAGCCAAAGAGGAGTCAACCAACCACAATGAGAACAACAAAATAGCAACCGAATATACACAAGGTACTCATGAATACATAAACAAGAAAGAACTCCCAACACCAACCTCCAAATCCTCACACCAACCATCATACCAAACCCAACCCTAGTCAAAAGTCAGGTACGCAGGGGTAAAAACCCAATCACAGGGACCGAAGTCCAATCACAGGGACCTAAGTCCAATCACAGGGGTAATGAACCCAATCACAGGGACCGAAGTCCAATCACAGGGACCTAAGTCCAATCACAGGGGTAATCAACCCAATCACAGGGACCGAAGTCCAATCACAGGGGTAATGAACCCAATCACAGGGACCGAAGTCCAATCACAGGGACCGAAGTCCAAATATAGTCAGTAGTAGCACAGTTAGTTCACCCAACAACCTCCAAAAGATACCAAGAAATCCACCACCACATACTCATACTCCAACCTCAACCCAAAACAACCAAACAAGTGTTCATCTCAACTATGAACACAAACCAACTCCCATGTAATGAATTCAAGGAATCAATAAACCATGAGTACAACAAGAGAAACCAAAGACATGAATCAATACTCCAAGACATGATATAAATACCCAACAAAAGGCATGAATAAATACTCCAAAGACATGGTAAAATACCCAACAAAACAATCCAACAATATTCAGAACAAAAGGGAAACAAACAGACAACAACATCCCAGAACAGCCTCTGGAAGCCAATTCCCAGAAGCCTTGCGGAACACCCCAACGGAGCTCACTCCTCCGCCGCCCTCCTCCGCAAGGAGAAGCCGGCCATCCTCAACGGACCTGCCACCTCCGCCCAAGTCCACCGCGCCAACCTTGCGGATCACCTCGGCGGGTTACATTATACCGCCTTGGTTCTCCGCAAGAGCAAACTCAACTCCCAGAACCAGTTTCTGCCCAGACCCGAAGACACCATTCCAGAATGCAATAATCAGATCCAAAATACACCAACATTTCATCTATTTAGAGGCCAAAAATATGGAAATCCAACTAACAATGATCACAACAATAATAGGCCAAGATCAAGACACAAGATCAAGAAATTCCAACAAAATACAACCAAGAATAGGGCTAAACACCAAGAAATTTCAGGATTTCCAACACCAAAAATATCATATAGAATGAGAGTGTAAAAATAGATTTTGATGGACATAGTGGTTACCTTTTGAAGCTCTTTTCCACCTAGCCAAGCCTCAACAATGATCACAAAGCCCCACCACCTTCTTGATCATCTTTTACCCAAAGAACCCCAAAAGAAAACACATAAGAATATGCAAAAAGACTAGTAAAACCATAAAATGCAAGGTAGATTCTTAGCTAGATGCACTTACCCAATCCTAAACAAGCTTAAAGGAGCAATCTTGACTTGAAAACTTGTAGGAGAAATGCAGATCAAATTTGGAAGGAAATGAAGAGGAAATGGCGTGAACAATGAGTGTAGGGAGGGGGGGGAGTGAAAACCTTTAGGGATTTTTAATCTTGAATATATATACTAGAATACATATAATGTATTAGGGTGAAAGACTTTAATGTGGAATGGGCTCAAGTCATATATTATATTACTTACAAGAATCATTATGTAGAAGATTAATAAGTTGGGCTAATGAATTCATCCCTTACAATTAAATACATATATTAGAATAAAGAGGCCCATAAGATGTCTTAAGAACATTATACTTACATATATTAAGAAATTGGGCCATGTAAGAATAATTTAATTATAAGAATTGTAAAGATCCAAATTGAATAAAATCCCTTACAAGAATAAATTCAAGAATTGGGCTCTTGATTAGAGTAATTAAATTTGGTTCAAGAAATATATATATATATATATATATATATATATATATATATATATATATATATATATATATATATATATATATATCTATGTATTAAATTGAAAGATCCAGCCCAATTAAAATAATTAAATTGCCCAAGTAATTAATTATCGATCGAAAGGCTTGAACGAATTTACGGGGTGTTACAAAAATGCTTCTTACCCACCACCAAGGAATACGGTTGAATTCAAACCAAGGTATAATGCGTCTAGCCAATGACGTAAACCGTGGCGCTACTTGGGAGGCAACCCAAGGTTTTAATAAAATGTTTTACATTATAGCTATGCTTTCGTTTTTAATGTTTTTGTTCTAATAAATTGCCACAATCATATAGAACCATGTTTTGAGGACTAATTTGTAGGATTCGAGACTAGAAATTGCTTTGGAAGAGCTTAAATTGGATATAGGAATGGAAGGCAAAGCCAAAAATCGGAAGAAAACGATGCAGTGGACCTACACGAGGCTCACACGTGTGTAGCCGTGCGTGGGAACGAGGCAGTAGCCTCCCACGCACGCTCACACGCGTGTTTCCATGCGTGGGAGCGAGGCAGAGAGCTCCCACGCACGGTGTGACCGACGTGGAGGCCTCTACGGGTTTAAAACCCTTGTTCGGCCATCCCACCCTATTTTGCTCCCAAAATCAATTTTTCTCTTCTCTTCTCCACGCAAGGAAGAACCCAACTCAAGGTTTGAACATACTTTTCACTTTTTACCATTCAAGGAAGATTAAAACATCAACATCAAGGTAATCTTTCATCTTTTTGACTCTTTATCCTTGAATATTCATGAGTTTGGAAGAACTTGAATGTGAAATTTATTCTACAATGCCTTGCATGATTTTGAATGTTTTGAGAGTTTAAATTGGTTTATAATGCTTCATAGAACTATCCTTTGATGTTTTCTTTCATTATTGATAGTTACATTGTTGGATTGATATATATTCTTGAACTTCAAGTGTGAACACCATTGATGAACAAATGGGTTTGTTAGATTTCTTGTTGAAATTATGAAATTGATGCTTGAATTGATGATTAAAACTTGTTATAGAACTATTATATGTCATCAATTTGACTTTTCACATGCTACATTGCCCAAATTGAATTTTCAATTTCAAAACCCTAATTTTGAGTTTGGGGAAGAAGATGAAGTTGACTTTTTGAAATTCTTGACTTTTGTAGTTGACTTCTTATTTGACTATCAAATTGACATATCTTATGATGAATTTATGCATGTGTGAGATAATGGAATGATATTGTTGATATTCTTATGCTTGAATTGTCCAAAATATAGGGGAAACTATGGCAAAATTTTCGAAAATTCTTAGCCCTATATGTTTGAAATCCATTATTTTGACAAGGAATTTTCCACACATATAATGGTGACTTATTCAAAGCCAATTACCATGAATGATAATTTCTATAATTTGTAGGATGGGACGCTCAAATGAAATTGCAAAGAAATCAAAACATGATGTAGGAGAATCGAGTCGATCAAGGACACGGCAGCACACTACAGCTCAACAGGCTATACAAGAGCCGGGGTCAAGGTCACTACGACACTTGACACCCATTCAACTCGCAACAGTAGACAACTATAAGGGAAAGCAGCTTTCTGTAAGCCGTCACTTTGAGGACAATGTTTTAAGAGAGTTTGGTTGTTTGCAAGAAGTGAACATGCTCCTTAGGCACTCACAGCTCCACCATCTGTTTCAGTGGAGAGGACCCACCTATGCGCCTGTCAACTATGAGTTCTTGGCTACCCTAGAGATTAGAAGGGAGTCAACGATGCAAGGGAGTCTATTTCTTTCACTCTTTTCGGCAACCGCTACAGTATGTCTGTTAACACTTTAGGAGTTACACTCGGTTTTCATGATGCCACAAGCGTGTCCATGCCATATTTTAGAGATTTTAAAGAAGATTTTGATTCGGATGAAGTTGCTAGACAATACTGGAGGAGCATCACAAACAATGCCCCATACAACTCTTCGAACTTGAAAGCAAAGCTCATCACCCGGAATGCTCTAAAGGCTATCAGATTAGCCTTTGCTATAAATCTCTCTGGCCGAACCATGAATAGGAACAAGGTATACAGGCAGGACATATTCTACATGTGGTGCATGGAGAATGATGTCAGTATCAACATGGGCGTCCAGGCTAGGAAATGGCTCCAGACCCAGCTAAAGCCTAAGGTTCAGACTATGTTTATTGGACCTTTTGTTTCTAGATTGTGCTTTGGGTTGGGCCTACTGAACCAGTTGATGGGGGAGAGATCGAATGGTTGCTCAATTTCTTTTACCGTGGGTGAGTTCTTTGCCGCAGAACTAAGGCTTGGAGGTGATGATGCACCCGATTTAAATGCTTCTGATGATGATGATGACGAGGAAGAGAATGAGGAGGACGAAGCTGCACAGGAGCAAGGCTCTATCCTGATGGATTGGACCTCGACATAGAGACAGCTCCATGAGGAACAAATGAACTACTGGCGTGAGCAGCACACTTGGCAGGGAGGCCATTTCACATCGATCTCTGCGAGACAGGATGTTCACTCCGAGGATCTCAACCGCATGAGATAAGCGGTGGAGAATAATGATAGAAGAATTGCCGCTCTTGAAGCTCGATTCGACAGGCAATTCCATCCCTTCGGTGATGAGTGATACCTTCCTCAACTATTCTCGATCCTGACTGATTGACACTTGATTCTGAGTTCTGTGACATTGGTTACTTTGATTGATGGTCCCATCTGAACATTAGGTGCCCTATGCGCGGGGTTCCGACCTTTATTTCTTTACTTTGCTTTATTTATCTTTATCGCTTTATGTTATTTAATTTCCAACTGCTTTAATTTTCTTCATTTCTATTCGGATATTTCTACTTATTTACATGCTTTATTATTTATGTTTCTCCTTTTATATTTCTTTAAGTTTATAATAATTGAATAGTACTCCGAAAACCCTTTTTGTATGTTATGTCTCCATTTCTTATAGAGCATCTATAACGGGAGCAGGCCTATGCTGGAAGCTAAAGTGTGGAAAGAGGGATGCATACTTGGTTTATCCTCTTATCCCTTTTCTAATTTTAAAGCCCCGTTTTGATCTTTAAAGTGTGGAAAAATTTTCTTTATAGCTTTGTGTATGAGTATATTAGAGTTTGCCATTATTAATAGGATTGTTTGATGCATACCCATTATCCCAGAGCCATTTCCAAAGTGTGGAAAGGGATTTTTATTTGTCTATCTTTAGAATCCCAGTTTCGTTCTTTTACCCTGTGCGTATAGAAACATCGAGGACGATGTTTACTTCAAAGTGTGGAAAGGACGCACTTTGTGCTTTACATGCTTACATGCTTAGTTTAAAAGTTGAAGCTCTTGGGAATGATAAGCGGGTGCATTTGCAGTTTGAAAAGAGAGTTATTATTTGTGTTATCTAGGGAGAATTTTGACTGGATGCCCAAAAATTTTTACTCTCGAAATATCTTTGAGGAAGTTACTTTTCGCACCCATGAGGGAGTTTAAAGCCAAATAAGTTTATATTCTTGCCTGCTTGCATGATGTTCACCTCTTATTTACGTAGGACCTTAGTCAAGGATCTCTCGAAGTGGGAGTGTGCACTCTTTAATTTGAGAAAGATAAAACTGGCGATGCCCGGAATTGAACTAACCTTGGTAGGGCATGGGGCAAAAGGAGAGCCTAATGGTGAGCTTAATGAGAAAACAAAACCCTTGAACATTAAATAGAAAAAGGCATGAGGGGTTGGCACGAGGAGAAGTCGAAAAGGCGAAAGGCCAATCACCAAAGAGTTTAAAATTGAGGGAAGCCAATTCGTTGGATTGTGTCCAAACCATAGTCTTCCGTAAGCAAAAAGCTTTATCTGGAGTCGGTTGTTCACATAAAAAGATCCCAAGAATTGAGAAAATAGAGCTGAGGTGAGCCGCTTTGCTAAGATTCGAGTACCCATTGCACTGACCTTCGAAAAAGCATGGATCTCCATGTGAAGTCGGGTGGCTCGATGACGTTATCCTAGGAAGTGAGAAGAAAGAGGAACCGCGCTAAGCCAAAAGCGGTGAGTGGTCCATGCCCCTACCCTCATTTACATTTACGTTGGGCTTTGGCGTATAAGGATGGAAAGTTGATTAGCTAGTGCACATCGTTCTCACTAGTGAGATCGGCTAGAGGCCCTATTTAAATAAAAAGGTGAACCAAAACTTTGGAAATGCATGCTTGCGTATGGTGCGAGAAGTGTGATTCTTTGTTTTATTTATTTTATCTACGAAAGGTTTTTATTTCCCGGAAATATTTCTTGAGTTGCTGGCATCTGACCAAAATCCTTTGTAATTAACACAAATGATTTCCCCCGTTTCAACAGTCTTAGACATCCATTATTTTGACTTGCCAAAAACTTTATTTTGCATGAGAGAGTATCTTGGAGACTTATATGCTTAGAGAGTAAAAAGTCTTGCTTGAGGACAAGCAAGAAACAAAGTGTGGAAAATTTGATAAGACTCCGAGATACCCTTATTTCAGGCATATTTTAGGGTGATTTATCGCATCTATAGCATCCTTATTTGGTAAGTTATGTGCGTGAATGCTTGAAAATCACTAACTGATGCACAAAAGCTATTTTTAGCTTAAAAGAAGTAAAATAGGAGCCCCGGGAGCAAATAGGACCAAATGATGAGCTTAAAGAGCAAACCAGGCAAAAGCGGAGCCCCGGAGGACCGATCTGGAAAGCCACACGCGTGTGAGCAAGCGTGGAAACTTTCCAGAAGCTTCCCACGCACGCTCACACGCGTGTGAGAGGCGTAGAGGCATGATGCGCGAATTTTAGCTAGGGTTGTCATTTCAGAGACTATTTAAACCCCTTTGATGAATTTTCAGGAGAGGATTTCCAGAATTTAGTTTTCTCTTTTCTTAGTTTTTCTTTGGAGAGTTTTCTCCATTTTTCTTACTTTTTAGATTAGATCAATCTCCATTGTAGAAGACAACAAGCTTGGATTGAAGATCTTCTTCTCTCTAGGTGATCTCTATTTCATTTCTATAATTTTAGCTATCTTGTTCTTGGATTGAATTAGCTTTTACTTTCATTTCATATCATGAGTAGCTAATTTAGTCTAGGGATTTGGATTGTGTGATTGAATATTGCCTTTGTGATGATCTTATTTCTTTATCCTGGATCTATGAGTTTGTGTTGATGGATTATCTATTCTTGTCTTTTGATTGTTGTTTTGATGAGATCTTGTTTGAATTTGGCCAATCTAGATGAGAGGTTGAGCTCTTGACTCTTTCATGTCTTTGATTAAAGTTAGGATTTGAAGCTTTACACAATCAAAGTTCCTATGGACTTCTTAAGAATAGTAGGATAGTTTGTAGCTTAAGTGTTTGATAAAATTCCGCTTAGAACTTTGGATGCTTGTAGGCACTCCTAAGTCAAAGAAGCCTTAGTACACAAGGTGGAAAAGGACTAAGACAACACACTCTTGAATAGACAATATCCTAGCAATGCAAATCCATGACCTTAGACTCTCACTATGCAATATTCATGAACACTATCCAATCCCTACCCCTTTTTACATATTCCCAAATCCACTTTTATTTTACTACTCTCTTGCACTCACAACCAATCAATGAACTACACTCTCACTTGCAATTCCACCCTTCACCACACTCAAATCCTATGCACGATCCAATAAAGTAAACTACCGAACAATTGACATACCTCCACGTCCCTCCTTCGAGACCGACACTCGGGGAATCACAGACTTTCTGTTTTATCATACAAATATCTTTTGACATTTCACCCTATGCACGCAAGTGTTGTCAAAATGGCGCCGTTGCCGGGGAGGGCAATAGGTTGTCATATGTTTTTGTTTACTTTGATTGCATGAATGCTAGATTTGAGAAATGTTAATCCATTCCACTTAATTTTGTTTTACTATTACTTGTTTTTGCTAGTAACCCAATTGACTACTTCTAGTCAATTGTGGAAATTTTCGTTTCGTTGATAATTTTACAAGGTGAATGCACACGAGAGCAAAAGGAAATCAAGGTTTACTACCCTACATTCCTGAAATTAATAGAGCAACTAGAAGGAAAAATACCCAAGGATCACCACTAATGGCTTCGTCAAGCGCAACAAGAAACCCACAAGGAAGAGGCACAACAGTACCAAATCCACCCCCAGTTCCAATCAATCCACAAGTACCGATTAACCATGAAGAACCAATCATTGAAGAACCGCAAGCTAATAGAGCAAATAATCAAGAGAACATTCGTGAAGAAGAATATTATGGAAACCCTCAAGAACCACAAAGATCAATTGCAGATTACATGACTCCGGATTTTAACATGCACAACTCGATCTATGTACCTTCGATGGAGAATGTCAACTTTCACGTACATCCAACTATTCTCACACTGGTTCAAAACAGTCAATACTCGGGATTACCATCCGAAGATCCCAACGCACACATCACAAGATTTATACGAGCATGTGGGATGTACAGACAGGAAGGCCTTAGCGAGGAAATAGTTCGACTAAAATTATTCCCATTTTCAGTTATAGGAGAGGCAGCCCGATGGTTGGAAAGCCAAGACGACAATCATTTCAGAACGTGGCAGCAGTTGCATCATGAATTCATGAACGAGTTCTTTCCCATTACAAAAACTATGAGGATTAGAAGGCTGATACAATAATTCAAGCAAGGAAGACTTGAAAGTTTGGGAGAGGCTTGACGAAGATTTAAAGTTCTTAAAAGGCAATGCCCACAAGATCTGATGCACCCATGGGACACTCTCACTTGCAATTCCACCCTTCACCACACTCAAATCCTATGTACGATCCAATCAAGTAAACTACCGAACAATTGACATACCTCCACGTCCCTCCTTCAAGACCGACACTCGGGGAGTCACAGACTTTCCGTTTTATCATACAAATATCTTTTGACATTTCACCCTATGCACGCAAGTGTTGTCAAAAACAATAACAAATAAAAATAGGTTATTGCAAACTAACTATAAAATGATTATTAAAATAACAATAGAAATAATGCTTATCATGGGGCAAAGGTACGCAACCCGAAGTGCAACAAAAAACAAAAGGGGCTGTGGTGCCAGCTTGAAATAATAAGCGGCCCACATACCAAGTACGCTAGTGCTGGGAGGACACGATCCTCAGAACGCAAAATGTACACACCCAGCTAGGCATGCAGGGCATAGTACACAACCCAACGTGCACTTTCAAAAAAAAAAGTGAAGCGTGCGATGCCAACATGAGGCAACAGGCGACCCGTACACTAGAGACATCTAAACAAGGGAAATCGCCCCTTAGTTTGGAGTGCAACTATTTTCTCCACAAATTTCACAGGATGAGCGAGATTCTTTCAGTAATTGAAGAAACAACAAGCGTTTATTCAACATATGAAGGCGCAATCGGGCAAAATGAGAAAATAAAATAAAATAAAAACAAAAAAACAAAACCAAAGCCTAGTATCAGTCCAACAAATAGTAGCCATGTAACACCCCGGCCCGGCTATACCGTACAACCGGAGTAGTTACCGCCACACCTAGATTGAACCCTGTCAGATCAAGAAAGAGTCCACTCTAGCTGCACAGGCTAAAGAAGGAATCTGATTCACACATTTTCTACCCGACATAATTATATATATATATATATTGTAGCAGAAAGAAACAAAAGGTAGCTAGGTTAGCTACGAATATATACAGGGATTGACCTATGGGGTCCAAAAACATAGAAGTTCATGTCGGTTACAACTTTACTAGCCAAACTAACACTACTGTGGCTACAAAAGATATTCACACAAAAGGAGTTGTTCTAGACTTTCCCCAAAAACACGTTATCTATCCTAGAGGACGGTACACCAGTCCTGCGTACGTCCCCCATACCAAGTGCCACTCACCTGCGAACCAAGTGAGGTGATCTAGGAAGTTGCACGGGATGACTACCATGGACCACTCGTCCCAAAACTCCGGAGGATTGGGATCCCACGGGTAGGGATAAAAAACAACAAACTCCAAGGGATTACTCCCCTCTAACACTTCCATGGGGTAGAATCCATGCCTAGCTTGGACTCTATCAAGAAAACTCGGCGGTCCACTGGGAACAGGAGTGTAGGCGGGTGCGGTAGGATAGACTGGAGGATGAGTATACGTCGGAGAGGGAGGAGCAGGAGCTTAACCGGGAGCGTAGGGGTCATCGCCTAACAGGAACTATTCGTAATCATTGTACTCCATCATTGGGAACACAAACTCGGATGAGCTCTCAAAGCTCATCGGGCTACATGAGCCCACACTAGGCAGCATCTGTTAAAAAAAAAGACACATTGAAGTGTAGTTAGCACGACGGCTAAGTAAGAAAATCCATGGTCACTCAAAATTCAACAAAGGCTTTTCAAAACAAGTATGTAAGAGTTTTGTAACTTTACCCATTTGTTGAGATTTCACCTGTAAATAAGTTAACAATGAAGACTTGCACAAAAAGGGATTAGTGAACCAATATCAACCTCTCATTTTGGATACAATCATTTCTTCTTAGTGTCGATATAGAATAACTCTTTCTTACTTTTAAATCTTCCTTAGTTTCATATTAGCAAGCGTGAGGCCTTTGGAGTATTCTCTTAACTCCCTCTTTGACCACTTGGATCATCGAACTCGGGTTCAGTGGTCGTCCCCCGGTCTAACACTGATCCCCTAGACGTAAGGTTCGTTAAAATGATTCCAAGCTGGCCTAGCCAGGTCCGTTAAAACGACACCTACCCGGACTTTTGGAGTAACTATACCTTAAGTGTGCACACCCCCATAGGAATACCTCATCCTATGAGTTATACAGTACTCGGCGAATAGACTTCGCCCCTTTTAGTATGAATTGATCATACGATGTAAACAACCACTGGAAATGGCATTTAAGCCCGCTTCATCCCGTAGGCTAATCAAGGTTCTCCTCAAATTACTTAGAAATTAAGGTTTTGGAAATATTTCACATTTGAGTCCAATACTTGAAATTGGCTACCCCATTAGCCCATGATGGTGATTTTGTTTAAAATGGATTTTCAAAATACTTCCAGTGCCCGCAGGCTTTCCAAATACCATTTTCTCATCTTTCAAGTAAGGTACCCACTTACTAATAGTGACATTTTCCTCAAAAATAAGGTTTTTGACAACCTATTTACCAAAATAGCATACGTTCTTCGACGTAAGTTTCATAAACATTTTTATTTGCCCATAGGCTTTTCAAGCATAGTTCCCAACACCATTTGCACATCTCACCACTTCATCATATACAATACTAGTAACACAAAACATACTTTATACACATGTATGTATCATCTATACATATTACTCATAGGTAGCATGTATATACAACATAACATCTTCCTTATACATACATACACATATATGTATATTCATATGCATATTCATCCTTTATGGCACTTATACATATATATATATATATATATATATATATATATATATATATATATACTACCCACCTAGTTATATTCTTATATATTCTACTAACACTTACATATATCCATATATTTTAACACAAAGCTCATAAATTCCTACCTCTTGGGTGAAGCACTTTTTGCAAGAATAGCTTTGAACCTTTACTCAATTCTTTCACCAAAATCCCTGGGCAAAACATACCACCATAACAATAATTTTTAAGAGATTTTAACCTATAGTTAGGTTCTAGGGAAGAAAACAAAGCTTTTAACCGAATAAAAAATGGAATTTTACCGAATAGTGGTAGACTTGATGAAGAACTTAGCTATGAAGGCTCTTGAGCTTAAGGATGAAGATGAAGTTTCTCTCTCTTTTTCCCCTTTAATTTTTCGGCCAAGGGGGTGGGATTGAAGACCAAGCTCTATTTAAATCAACTCTAAATTAATTTACTAATGGTATGTGGCTAGGAAGAGTGACATGTGTCAACTTCATGTGGTAACTCAAGGAAAATATCTTTGGCTAGACTGTTAAGGGTTAAAACAGATATAGTTACGGTAGGAAATAATTTAGGTAGGGGTAAATTCGAAACCAAAATTATCCCGAACTCAATTCTAACCTTAAATTCTAAAATCGGGCGAGTTCGTTACATCGCGAAATATAGCGATACTATGTTCGAAATAAATTTTCACTGTTACGGGATAATTTAATTAAATAGGAAATTCAAGGTTAATGGTATGGTGCCTAATAACCCACTTCCTAGGACAATCGGGACAGAACACATACTTTAAAAATTTTTACGGTTCGTGACCTGTACTTACGATCGCAGCTTATTAACGACTATTCTAACTAGTAAAGTTTATTTTGAAATATATATAAATCATAACTCGTGCATGCCAATGCCTTAGAATAAAATAAATTTAAACCCCCCCCTTTTTTTCGAACTCTAGACTTATTGGAATGAGTGAAGGGTTACAAGCCAAGCGAGAAAAAATAAGTAAAACATACTAAGGCGACCAGGACAACCCTCGGCTCACTCAAGAAAAGGGAGCAGAAGATTGATCCTGACAGCCCAGAATAGATAATAAAATCACCGTGCTCGACGGATCTATGCTCCTGGCACCGCCCGTGCCCTGCTCAGAGGGCTCGCTGATAGAGGCTACCATAACGGAGGAAGTCACCCCCGATCTAGCACGCTCTGGAGTAATCAAGAAACCACTGGCCGGGGGAGAAACTAAAACAGGTGCTTCAGGTTGAGAAGGCTGCTGCAAGGTAGAAGCTCCAGCAGCCTCTATCCGGGTATGCTAAAAGTGGAAAAACGCTGGCTCAACTTGCCATACAGCAAATCCTCCATATGATGCTGTCCCATGTAAAATGCAGCCTCGCCCTTGCACACTATCCGAGCCTGGCCTTCCTTTGTCTCCTGCAACAAAACCTCGACAAGAGGACCCATGGCGGCCCGGCCGCCCGGGGTCGTCACCCATCCCCGAAGAATATGGAGGGTGGGGGGACTCCTGAACCGACGATGATCTTGAACCTCTGGCCAGCTTCTCATGGCATCTACCATGGGCTGGCCTGACATATGAGGGCTAAGTAGCCAAGAATGTAGTAGAGTGGGCATGCGCGTCATCTCATGCCCGTCAGTCGCGCGGGTAAAATCCTCTGAATTCCGCAAATCCTAAATGGCGCTATGTAAGACATCAACGTGGGTCGTCTCATGCTGCCTGTGTCGCTCCTATAAAGCTTCATATTCTCGCTTGAGACGGGCATGCTCCTCACGAAGGTCATAGTGATCCGACTGTAGGACATCGTAGGCGGGCCGCAATTGACAATAATGACCCTCCACTTGGATCAAGTCATCACACAAGGTGCATGTGTCGCTCCTATAAAGCTTCATATTCCCGTTTGAGACGGGCATGCTCCTCACGAAGGTTATAGTGATCCGACTGCAGGACATCGTAGGCGGGCCGCAATTGACAATGATGACCCTCCACCTAGATCAAGTCATCAGACAAGGCCATGCGCGCTCGCTCAGACTCCACAAACTCCTACAGGACTTCTTGCTAGCGATGGTAACTAGCCAAAGCCTGCATAGTGAGCTGAAAAAAAAAAAAGCGTTCAATCATGTTCGAAAAAAATGTGCATTCAAGGAGGAAAACGACTTACATTCATCGCGTCGCCGACCATGTGGGAACCAAGCGCAACCATGGAGCTGTTATCCATCCAAAAGCACCTACCCAGATGAATCATATCTTATACACCCTTTTGGATGAAGTTGATATAGCTGGGTTTGTAAGGCCACAACGACCGAGGAGTCACATCCCCGGTGCCTCGTGTCGCTAAAGGGTCTTGGGTCTCAAATTCGTTGTGCCAAGCAGGACGAGGGAGACGATCACTAGTGTTGGGCACGTGCTTTGTCCCTAGCTGACGAGCGGGTGCGCACTTGTCATTCTCAATCTCCATCATAGAGGACGCGGGCTCATCTAGGACGGGCTCTGGTAGATTATTACCAGACAAATCATCATCCGACGGAGGGTCCGTGGCCGTGCGTCCCCGAATCATCGTCCAATGGAGGGTTTGAGTTATCATTCGAATTGTTTTGATTATTCAAAATGTGACTTCTCGAGTTACAATCTAGATTATTCAAACTTTGAGTATAAACAACCTAAGTCTAAAATTGAAACATAAATGGGAGACTAAAATTCTTAATCATTTGGTATCATCAAAATCTAAATACAAAATGTTCCTAACAAGTTTCTCATTGATAGATAATTGTTCTAGGAATTTATGTACTTGAAATTCAAAAACACTACGCAGCCCACATTGAAATAATTTTTATTAATGATCTCAAAATAATATTGGAAATTACATTCAATTGGCAAAAAGTGTAAGTAAATAAATATTACAAAATTTATTCATTATGAAGCTTGTATCCTTGTTCTTGTTGATCTTTCTTGCCCTTAGCTTCCACAATGTCTAAAATAGTTTTGATCTGCCTGCGAGTGGATGGAATGTTGCCTTCTATCACAAAATGATCATACATGAGCGTTATCTTGAAACTGCAATAGTTGTTGAAGACTTATATGATATTTTCTCCCTAAATTACTCCTTAGCGCCACCATCTTATTAACTCTCTAGTGTTCATTCCATCTGCAAAATATATGGAATTGTCCCTCATGATTTTGAACATTGTGTTTGTGAGAGCTGGGTCAGATGCACTCCTTGTGACCCTTCGAAAAGAATTTAGGCACTCCTACACCCTCTTCTTATCTTTAGTAGTGTCTGTCTTTCTTTTCTTCTTCTCTCCTTTATTTTCCTTGTCAATCCTGCATTGACGGTTATTAGCTTGATTACGAGAGGCTATGTAATCAGCCTTTCTTTGTGAGTGCTATCTCTTTGTCTAGGGTGGTAGATTGTTCGCCGGAGGAGTGAGGTTATTGCCTCACATCAGGTCGTGACCTGTTGTAGGACAGCGCGGCGGGACTAGCAGTTTCGCCGCATAGCCCCGCATGATAATGGGGCTCTATTGGCAGAACCCAAGTGGTTCCGCCAAGAGCCCCTGGCCACAGGACTACTTTCGGGTCCCTTAGACCCGTAAGGCTATTTGATCTTGTTCCTTTAGTGTTTGTTATTGTAATGTTTTCATGTCCAAAACCTATTTTAAAATGTGTTGGTTGTTTATAAATGTTCATTAATGTGTTCAGAAAATTATTATATCCTTGAGTGTGTGAATGCCATTGTGACACCCCCAACCTCACACAGGCTGAGATAGATAAAATCTCAACACAACAGCTGCCTAACTCAACCAAACAGACCATAGCGGAAGCAAATTTAAAACCTAAGGGGTGTCATGCCACATCTAGGTAAGATAACACAGCCTAGATGCACAGGCTAACCATGAAAGCTGAACTGTATAAACGATAATCCTTAAGTCAAGTCTCAAAACATCCAAACACTAGTCAAGAGTTTATAAAGAAATCTCAAATGGCTCACAGGCCAAAGCATAAGTCTAAAAACATAACCACTATCTACGCCTCCTCAGACGGGTATAGCTCTATCGCGCTCACGCATAGACTTTAAGGCAAACCTGGAAAACACACAAAGAACCATTAGCAAAAGACTGCTAAGTAACCACCATTCACACCCGCAAGGAAGTATAGATATACATATATAAGTTTGTAAATAGGTTTACACACCCATATAGAATATAAACACCAACGAACTGCTCAATAGTTCAAAACAGATACTCAACAACGATAAGCTGAACGAATCATAAATCAAGACTCAGTCAATCAAAGTCAATACCCAATAACGAGAGTATAATACAACGAATCCATAACGAGATACCAACTGAACAACAATCATACAGAATCCAACCAATCATAACCAAGAATAACAAGTTATCAACCGAATAAACAAAGGAACCCACGAATATACCAATCAAGAAAGAATCCCAACTCCAACCTCCGAACCCTCATACCAACCATCATACCAAGTCAAACCCACAGTCAGAAGTCAGAAGTCAGAAGTCAATCCCGGAAAACCGGTACACAGGGGTGATGAGCCCAATCACAGGGACCGAAGTCCAATCACAGGGACCGTAGTCCAATCACAGGGACCGACAGTCCAATCACAGGGACCAAAGTCCAATCACAGGGGTAATCAGCCCAATCACAGGGACCGAAGTCCAATAGTCAGAAGTCAATAGTCAATAGTAACCAAGCCAGATAACTGGTACACAGGGACCGAAGTCCAAGGTCAATAGTAGCACAGTCAGATCTCCCATCAACCTCCAAAAGATACCAACAAAACCACCATCACAAACTCATACTCAACTCAGCCCAAGAACCATCACTCAGAGTGATCATCTCAGATATGAACACCAACCAACTCCCAAATAATAGACTCATACAAAGGACCAAGAGGTACGAATAAATACTCGGAATCAAGATACAAATATCCAATAGAATACTCCAACAAACTTCAGATCAAAGAAGGAAACAAACAACGGATCACTCACTTCTACCAAACACTACCCTTACTCTCACAGAAGACCCCAACGGTTACATTATCCCGCTAGAGCTTCCCGCAAGAGCAATTCTCACACACCGAATCAGACTCAGCTCAGAATACAAAGAAAGGTTCCAGAATACAAAGATCAGATCGCAATACACCAACACATCATCCAACAGAGGTCAAATAACATGGAAATCCAACCAACAAATAATCATAACAACACTAGGCAAAGGATCAAGACACAAGTCCAAGAATCCGATAAACGCAATCAATAATAGGCTAATAATCAAGGAATTTCAGGATTTCCAATCACCAAATAATATCATATAGAGTGAGTGTAAAAATAGGTTTTGATGGACATAGTGGTTACCTTTGAAGCGTAATTAATCCAAAAGCGCACTAATCCATAGCAACCCCAAACTCAAAGCTCGGTTTATAAACGTGAACTTGAAGAATTAATATAATCTAATACCATTACTAACTATTAACAACTATACTAATATTGACATTCCTAATCGGTCCGTATAATTATTACCTATAGTTTATGCTTAAAGGCTAGGGTAATATGATTATATGATTTAATCTAATTACTAACTAATTCCAAAACAAGTATGTGACCAAAATACTAATCTAAACTTAAACTATAGTATTATAACTACTACTTAAAATTAGAAGCTTAATAACCAAGCATAAGGAAAGGTTTACCTTAAGATGCCTTAATAAGGGTTCGAACCCATGCTCCCAAACTCAACACACAGGTACCATACCACCAAGCTACTGCATCTTTCGTTGCCATAGTGCGTGACCATAGGTTTATTACTCTGCTTGCATGCCTTCGGTCACCAAGAGCGGAGAAGAGGGTGCCGTCCGGGAGCTCCGCGAACGTCGAAGGCCGAGGACGCGGCATGGGCTCACGGACCGGTCATCACCGCCGACTGCCACCGTTAGCTCTAACGCCATCGCCCGAAGCCTCCCGGAACAGAGGAAGAGGTCGCGCCGAACACCGCCGTCGAGGCCCCCATCTTCGAACCTGTTAATGCGTCGGGGAAGAGAGCTTGTTCTCACCATTGTTTCGCGCACAAAGGACGGGAGAGGAGCTGGTGCCGATTCCTGCTACTGCTGCATCGCGCTCGCCGGGACGCGTGACCGCCGCCGTCGTCGTCTGCCACCTTGCTCCGCATCGCTGCGCGCTGCTTGCTCCGAACGGGGGAAAACGACGGAAGGGGAGGGCCGTCGGCTTGCTCCGTTGCTGCTCTGCTTCGCTCATTGCCGTGGGTGAAAAGCAGCTGCTCGGACCATCGCTCCTCGCCGTTGGAATGCCGGAGACGGGGAAGAGGCTGTCGGACTCCGCTGCTGCCGTACCGAGCGAGAGAGGGAGAAGACGAAGGCCGGAGGACATTGCCGCTGTTAGCTTAGCCGGAGAAGATCGTTGTTGACGTCGTTCTATCCTCCAAAGCCGTAGTTTGCCGCCACCGCCCCACGCCTTGTCTCCATCGACGAAGCCGGAAGCCACCACCACCGCCGTTACCTAAGCCAGACGGGAAAATGGGGAGAAGGGGAGCTACCGGGAGGGAACACTCCGCCGGGCTCCACCGCCGGAGTTGAAGGTCACCGCCGCTGCATTGCTCCATCGCCGGCGTTGCTGCATATCTCCTTGCACGGGATCACTCCATCGACAGAGAAATGAGAGGCAGAGGTGAGAGGGAAAGATTATGGCTGAGTAATAAACTTTCCTTATATAGCTAGGGCAAGAATACTATTTTGGGCTATTCCACTTATAGAAAGGTTATATAATTGGACTACACTAATTGGGTCAAGATTAAAAGAGTTGGATCACAACCATAACTTATAATATATATATATATATATATATATAGACACAGTTATGGGCTTAGTATAATCTTAAGAAAATATAAATTGTGTGGGCTCAATACTAATTAATATGGTATGGAATACATATATATATATATCAAATAGAAATATTGGATCATAGACTATTTATTATTAACCTTAACAATAAATTATATGTATAAGAGTATGTAATCTCAGGCCCATAGAAAAGAATTATACTTATAGTTATTTAAATAACTATTTAATAAGAAATTAACCCCTTATAATATTCAAAAGAGTAGTAGAAATTTTCGGGGTGTTACACTCTACCCCCCTTAAAAGGAGCTTCGTCCCCGAAGCTCAGAAAAACATTTTGGGGACAGAGAGTTAGAAACTAGTATGATAGTACATATAGGGAAAATATTTATATAGTATACGCCCAGTTTTGCAAAGTTTTGACCCAACTGAAACAGGGAACGAAAGATTTAAGGTTCAAGGTTCAGGAACAACGTCGGTTAAGAATAGAATCAAAGGTTATCAAGGTTACAACTTAGAAAGTAAGGTTGTCACTTTGCGCAAGATATTTTTCAAGAAGCGAATAATAGCAACGTTCGAGAGTTGGAAATGATTTTGCAATAAGAGGGATGTCAAGTTCTTTAAGGAAAAGAAATGAACCCGGCTTCGAAAGAAGATAAGAATAACTAGGTTCAAGAGGCTAAAAGAATTTCTTACTTTAAGGGAGTGTCAAGTTCTCTCAACAAAAGAGAATGACGAAAGACTTGGCTTCGAGAGCAAATAAGGCGTGATCGAAAACACAGGAGGAGTTTTCTAACTATAGAGGATTTATCTTACTTAAAGAAAATGGAAGAATTTAGATGGGGTCTCGAGAGGCAGAACGATTTTTCAATGACAGGGTATTCAATTCTTTTAAGGGAAGAAAGGAGTTCAATTTCGAAAGTAGATCCAAATGAGACTTAAAATAAACTGAAGGGATGTCTCAACGAAAGGATATACAATTCCCAAGGGAATGAGAGAAATTCGATTTCAAGGGACGATGGCAATGAGGTCTAGAAAGATAGAAAGGATTCTTTAACGGTAGGGTGTGCACTTTTCCAAAAGGAAAAGACAAATCCAGTTTCAAGCTAAGATGAGATAGGGATTTAGAACGGTTAGAAGAGGTGTTTCGACAAGAAGTCATTTAGAGTGTCAAGAAACGAAGGAGAGTTTAGTTTCCAAGAATAGATAGGAATACTGACTAGAACAAAGAGAAGGGATTTCGCTATGGAGGGATAATTGGGATTTTCGAGGAGTCGAGGAGAATTTGGTTTCCACAAGGATATAGGAACGAAGATTACAACAGATAGAGGGGATTTCTCAACGAGTATGGTACTTAGGATTGCAAGGAACTGTGAAGGATTTGGTTTTAAGAAGGATAAGGAAGTCTCTCTATCCTAAGCGATTTCTTCGGGTTGACGATTCGATTACGACACTCTGACTGATTGATAGGTCTTGCCTTGCTTCCCACGCAACATGGACCTGAGATCCGAATAAGCTCCGCTACGGTTCGCATAACCTTATCACTCCGAAAGAGGCTGAAGGCGATGGATCGCTGATGACTGATTGGTGCAGAACGAAAGAATTCTGAGGAAGCTTTATGAAAAGATAGGTTCAGCTAGAAGGGTATCGCCCGGTTTTCAAAGGAGATTCGCTTATGGGTAATAGTGATCTTTAGAAACCGAGGTTACTTCCTTGAAATGCTTGCACGAGAAACCACGTTCAAGGTGCACTTAAAAGATTACACGAGGTCCACTTCACGGAGCCATACACCACTTGCTTACGGCGTTTCTTCTTATCTTCGGGGATCTTAAGCGTTCAGTGCCCTTTCTACTTGACTTGATCTTCCTTGTCTTGAAGGTTNCAAAGTGCTCATCTCAGATATGAACACCAACCAACTCCCAAATAATATAATCAAGGATTCAACCAACCAAATAAGAGACTCATATAATGGACTAAGAGGTATGAATAAATACTCCAGAATCAGGGTAACATATCCAATAGAATACTCCAACCGACTCCATAACAAATGAGGAAACAAACAACGGATCACTCCTCCACCAACCACTACCACCTTACTCTCACGGAGGACTCCAGCGGTTACATTATGCCGCTAGAGAGCCCCGCAAGAGCAATTCCCACACACCGAATCAGACTCAGCTCAGAGTACGAAGAAATGTTCCAGAATACACAAATCAGATCATACTACGCCAAGATTTCATCCAACAGAGGCCAAAGAACATGGAAATCCAAACCAACAATTGATCATATACATCAATAGACAAAGGATCAAGACACAAGTCCATGAATCCAACAAAACACAATCAATAATAGGCTAATAATCAAGAAATTTCAGGATTTCCAACACCAAATATTATCATATAGAGTGAGAGTGTAAAAATAGATTTTGATGGACATAGTGGTTACCTTTGAAGCGTATTTATCCAAAAGCGTAATAATCCAAAGCAACATCAACTCTACTCATAAGCTAGGTCCATAACCGTGAACCTGAAGATTAATATAACCTAACACCGTCACTACTATTAATAACAACGATATTAACATTCCTAGTTGGTCCATATAATTATCACCCGGGATCTATAATTATTCACTATCGGACTAAAGCCCCTAAACTATAATATTTAAGCATTAAGGTCACTAGCTACTAAGACCATAATAAACCGATCGTTAACTAATAACCTTAAGAATTAACACCCTAAAACATAAACTGATTATAAAAAACTCAAAGGAATAATACCTCACTAATACTACTTAACCCAAGGATCGAACCCATGCCATCCATCTCAACACTTAAGGTTTATACCACTGCACCACCGCTTCTCTTGGGTTAAGCTTTGCGATCTCCCAACTATATCCTTCGTTGCTCTGCCGGCCTTCATAAACGGGCGAGGCTACGCCGCCACCGCGCTCCGTCACAACTTTACGGAAGAGAACCCGCCGTTGGTCCACACCGCTGCGTCGCACCGGCCGAGTTACCACTCCTCATTCCGAAAACAGAGCTCGCCGGGAGGTGAAGGATGGAAGCCACCCTGCTGCCGTCCATCTCCGTGCTCCATGAACTGCATCCGAGAGGTAGAGAAAGGTCCGTTCCCGTTCCGTCGTTGAAGAAGAAAAAGCGGGGAAGCGAGAAAGTGGGAGTTTGTCGCGTCATGGTCGTCGTCGTCCTCGCGCGAACCGCCGTTGCCGCCGCTGAGAGCTCGACATCGGTGCCCGCAGCTCACACCGGATGGAGAAGGGACACCGCTGCTCCGTTCTGCTCCTGTCGCTGCTTCGTTGCGGAGAAAACAGATGAGGGAAAAAGGAAGATGCCAGAAACTTCCTACGCCGTCCAAGACCAGCCACTGCATCACCAGAGATAGAGGAAGGTCCAACCGCACCATGGTAACGGTCCTGCTACCATCGGTCACACGCCGGCGTTCAGCATTATTGTTGTCGTCGGGAAGCTTGCTGCTGTTTTGCGTAAAATGCGAAAGAGAGATGGTGTGACCGAATTGCTTGGCTGCTGAACATTAGGTTTCCAATTTGGGAAGCTTCTATCTTGGGCTAGTTGAATTGTGGAACTTGGGTCAAATTAGGAGGTTGGGTCAAGGGTGATCATACTATAATTAGTGGACTTAGGGTAATTTATTGGGTCTATAAAATAATATAGTATGGGCTATTTAGAGAAGTTGGGTCAATTTAAAAGGTTGGGTCACCAACCATAGCTTATAGGATATAAATAAATAATCACGGGCTTAGTATAGTCTTAAGTAAATATAAATCATGTGGGCTCTATAATGTTTATGTAGAAAATATATATATATCTTTAGAAATATTGGGCCATAGACTATTATTATTAATCATAACAATAAAATATATATATATATATAAGAGTATATAGTCCCAAGCCCATAGGAAATAATGTTACTTATAATTATTTAAGTAATTACTTAATAATAAATAACCCCTCATTTTAAATATTTATATTTAAAATAATAATAGGGAAAATGCGGGGTGTTACACTCTACCCCCTTAAAAGGAGCTTCGTCCCCGAAGCTCAGAAAAATCGTTTTGGGGACAGAGAGTTAAAACTAGTACGGTAGTACATATCGAGAAAATATTTACATAGTATATACTTAATTTTGAAAATTTTGACCCAACTAGGAAAAGAGAATGAAAGGCTTTATGGTTCAAGATTCAAGGACAACGTCAGTTAAGAATTGAATCAAAGGTTATCAAGGTTACAACTTAGGAAATAGGATTGCCACCTTGCACAAGATATTTTCAAGAAGCACACAAGATCAACGTTCGAGCGGATGGGACTGATTTCTCAATGTCAAGTTCTATAAAGAGAAGAGGAGAACTCGGCTTCGGAAGAAAATAAGGACAAGGTTCGAAGAGGACAACGAATTTCTCAATCAAGGGAATATCAAGTTCTTTTAACTCAAGAAAAGAAACAAAAGGAACTTGGCTTCGGGAACAGATGGGGCGAGATTGAAAACACTGGGGAAGTTTTCCAACGATAGGGTATTTATCTTATCCAAGGAAAAAGGAAAGAATTTAGATTCCAAGAGGGGCTAAGAATGAGATTTAAAATAAACTGAAGGGATGTCTCAACGAAAGAGTATGCAAGCTTCCACGGAGAGAAATGAAATTCAGTTTCAAGGGAAGATATCAATGTGGTCTAGAATCAATAGGAGGGATGTTTCAACAAGGAGGCATTTAGAGTTTCAAGGAACAACGAGGAATTTAGTTTCCAAGAATATATAGGAATACTGATTAGAACAAAGAGAAGGGATTTCGCTACGGAGGGATGATTGGGATTTAAGGGGACAAGGAAGAAGTCTGTTTTTAAGAAGGATAAGGAGTCTCTCAACTCTAAGCGATTTCCACAGCTTGACGATTTGACCACGACACTTTGGCCGGTTGACGTGTTTTAACCTTGCTCCTGACGAAACGCGAGTACAGAATTCAGATAATTCTACTTAGGAATATCCGAGGATTAAGCTAGCCTTTAGGTTCACTTCTGTTGGTCTTGATCTTTTCGGTTGATTTGGTCTTTTACTAGCTTGCTTAGCTTATCCCTTCATTCATTTCTTGCCTCCGAGGTTCCTTCCTTAAAGTGCTTGCACGAGACTCTTCATGGCCGATCCGAAAGCTCCTACTGGGCGTGCTTTAACTCTTCCTTGACGCGTCAGCACCCGCTTTTGTCGTTCCCTCATAGCCGAGGGTCTTCGAGTCTTCAGTCTTCAAGCTCCTATTGCTTTCTTCGTCTTCTTATCGCACTTCAGCTGCACGAACTTGTTCTTCAAGTCTTGGGGTTGGAGAAGACTTTGTAGACGAGGCTACACGCGCGAGTACGCCAATTCCCGGGGAACGTAGATTGCTGCCCTTGACCTCAAGCCGCGAGTGTATTACTCTTCTTCAACGAGCCGCCCATCTTCTGGTTGCTTAGACGCATACAGTGCTATCCATCGTTTCCCATCAACCAACTACTTATTCCTAATCTAAAGCAGGCTCCTAGGCAATTCTAAAATAAGCAACTCAACTAAAAGCAATTAAGACTTACCCGGAAGACGAGCCGCAAGCTGCAACCAACAAGATTAACAAAGCACAAACAATATAAACAAACAAGGCGTGTCCTCACTGCGATTCCTAGAATTCACACATCCTAGGATTCTCAAACATCTTACTTGCTACTGATCAAGTCCTAGAGTCTCATATTTCAACCCTAGGATCTCTACTTAGACCTCAACACAGGCTCTGATACCAACTGTGACACCCCAACCTTTCACAAGCTGAGATAGATAAATCTCAACACAACAGCTGTCTATCTCAACCAACAACATAACATAGCGGAAGCGAATTTAAACTTAAGGGGCATCATGCCACATCTAGGGAAGAAAACACAGCCTAGATGCACAGGCTAACCATAAGAACTGAACTGAAACTGCATAAACGATAATCCTCAAGTCATGTTTCAAAATATCCAACAACTAGTCAAGAGTATATAGAAATCTCAAATGGCACACAGGCCCGAAACCAAAGGCTAAACAACATAAACTAAGTCTAAGCATCCTCATAACGATAGGCTCTAACGCGCTCGCGCTTAGACTTACTCCATACCTGGAAAACACACAAAGAACCATTAGCAAAAGACTACTAAGCAACCACCATTCACACCCGCAAGGAAGTATAGATATACATAAGCTTGTAAATAGGTTTACACACCCATATAGAATATAAACACCAACAAACTGTTCAATAGTTCAAACGGATAGTCAACAACAATAAGCTGAAAGAATCATAAACCAAGACTAATCCAAACGAAGCCAATAATCAACAACGAAAGTATAAGACAACAACAAATCCATAACCAAGATACCAACTAAACAACAACCATAAGAAACAACCAACCATAACCAAGAACAACGAGATATCAACCGATTATACACAAGGACTCACAAGTACATAAACCAAGAAAGAAATCACAACTCCAACCTCCAAACTCTCATACCAACCCTCATACCAAGTCAAACCCACAGTCAGAAGTCAGAAGTCAGAAGTCAGAAGTCAGAATCCAGAAATCTGGTACGCAGGGGTAATGAACCCAATCACAGGGACCGAAGTCCAATCACAGGGACCGTAGTCCAATCACAGGGACGAAGTCCAATCACAGGGACCGAAGTCCAATCACAGGGGTAATGAACCCAATCACAGGGACCGAAGTCCAAAGTCAGAAGTCAATCATAGCACAGTCAGTCCACCATCAACCTCCACAAGATACTCAAAGATCCACCACTCCATACCCATACTCAACTCGACCCAAGAACCATCACTCAAAGTGCTCATCTCAGATATGAACACCAACCAACTCCCAAATAATATAATCAAGGATTCAACCAACCAAATAAGAGACTCATATAATGGACTAAGAGGTATGAATAAATACTCCAGAATCAGGGTAACATATCCAATAGAATACTCCAACCGACTCCATAACAAATGAGGAAACAAACAACGGATCACTCACCTCCACCAACCACTACCACCTTACTCTCACGGAGGACTCCAGCGGGTTACATTATGCCGCTAGAGAGCCCCGCAAGAGCAATTCCCACACACCGAATCAGACTCAGCTCAGAGTACGAAGAAATGTTCCAGAATACACAAATCAGATCATACTACGCCAAGATTTCATCCAACAGAGGCCAAAGAACATGGAAATCCAAACCAACAATTGATCATATACATCAATAGACAAAGGATCAAGACACAAGTCCATGAATCCAACAAACACAATCAATAATAGGCTAATAATCAAGAAATTTCAGGATTTCCAACACCAAATATTATCATATAGAGTGAGAGTGTAAAAATAGATTTTGATGGACATAGTGGTTACCTTTGAAGCGTATTTAATCCAAAAGCGTAATAATCCAAAGCAACATCAACTCTACTCATAAGCTAGGTCCATAACCGTGAACCTGAAGATTAATATAACCTAACACCGTCACTACTATTAATAACAACGATATTAACATTCCTAGTTGGTCCATATAATTATCACCCGGGATCCATAATTATTCACTATCGGACTAAAGCCCCTAAACTATAATATTTAAGCATTAAGGTCACTAGCTACTAAGACCATAATAAACCGATCGTTAATTAATAACCTTAAGAATTAACACCCTAAAACATAAACTGATTATAAAAAACTCAAAGGAATAATACCTCACTAATACTGCTTAACCCAAGGATCGAACCCATGCCATCTGTCTCAACACTTAAGGTTTATACCACTGCACCACCGCTTCTCTTGGGTTAAGCTTTGCGATCTCCCAACTATATCCTTCGTTGCTCTGCCGGCCTTCATAAACGGGCGAGGCTACGCCGCCACCGCGCTCCGTCACAACTTTACGGAAGAGAACCCGCCGTTGGTCCACACCGCTGCCTCGCACCGGCCGAGTTACCACTCCTCATTCCGAAAACAGAGCTCGCCGGGAGGTGAAGGATGGAAGCCACCCTGCTGCCGTCCATCTCCGTGCTCCACGAACTGCATCCGAGAGGTAGAGAAAGGTTCGTTCCCGTTCCGTCGTTGAAGAAGAAGAAGCGGGGAAGCGAGAAAGTGGGAGTTTGTCGCGTCATGGTCGTCGTCGTCCTCGCGCGAACCGCCGTTGCCGCCGCTGAGAGCTCGACATCGGTGCCCGCAGCTCACACCGGATGGAGAAGGGACACCGCTGNGGGGTCATTTTCCGTGGTCAACGGAAATTGATTTCCGTTGACCACATTTTCTGGGTGTTCCCAAACACCCGAAACCCGGAAAATGACTTCCAGAAGTCATTTTCCGGGTTCCCAAACACACCCTAAATATGTGGACAGTGTTTATTTAAGGAGTTAATCTAGCTTTTGGAAGCTGCTTTGATTTTCCTAGTTTGTTGGGTTTGATTTAAATAAGTGGACATTGTTTATTCAAGGAGTAATTCTAGCTTTTGGTTGAGGAAAATTTGCTACGTGGGATGCTATTTAAAGGAAGGCTTATGAAGTTTCAAAATGCAACTTTACTATTGAGAATTACGAGACAGTGTGCTAAGCATTCTTTCAAGTCATTTAAGCAATATCAGTGGGTTTTTAGTATTCGATTCATCGTTCATGTACTGGTGCTGATTCAGCAAGATTGAGGCTGCACGAATCCAATCACGAAGAGATGTTTTGAAGATTATTTTTGATGAATGTTGATGTTGTAGGTGTTGGACCTTGTATCTGTTTAGCATTTCATCTCCCTGTAATCTTGGCAAACATCTAGTGGATTGGGCTGTCGTGGGTGCCCCGCAGAAGTAGGAGATTTGGCTCCGAACTGCGTAATCATTTGCTGTGTCCTGGTTTTGCTTTCTTTATCTTTTTATCCTTTTATGTTCTAATTGAAATAATTAAAAGGTTAAGATAATCTGTTTTAAAACTAAGTAGAATCATAAGGCTTTGTACATTCAAGATTCACGATTATCAATTTCACTAATGTCCATAGCCAAAGACCGACAATGCTTAACTAGAACCAACATACGAAAGGTCTAAAGTACGGGAATTAAAAGCAAGACAAAAGTTTAAACAATCAGTTTCAATAATAACATTAACCTGCCCAACATCTTTAATCTGATTCAGAGCTTTCTTGACTGTTAGCGCTTCAGCCATGAAAGGGTCACGAACAGTTGACAAACGATCGGACTTGGCCGCCACAAATCTACCTTCATGATCCCCAAGCACTGCAGCATAACATGCACCATCGCCAAATATCATTGCATCAACATTACATTTAACGAAGCTAAATTGTGGAGGAAGCCAAATAGCGGGGCTAGCAAGAGGTGTAGGTAAATTAGATTTAGCAAACAATTCCTTCCAGCTGGTCTGCAAACATTGGATTTGCATGCAAATATTATACATTGTCCAAATGCCATTATGCCACACCACCTCATTACGCACAAGCCATAAAACCCATAAAGTAGCAGACACTAAAAGTGCTCAGACGTGACCAACTTAACTAATGATTTCCCTTTTGGCAATCCCCAGCTCCACTCCACCAATAACGATTCAGAACCTTCTCAATAGCATCACACACACGAGCCGGGAGTAGATAGACAGACATCGTGAAAATTAGAAGTGATTGAGCAATACTTTTAATCAGAACTTCCCTACCTGCTTTTGAAATCAGTTTATGTTGCCATCCTCCTATTCTTTCACGGATCCGCTGTTCTATAAAACGAAATATGGCTGATTTATTCCTGCCCAAAATAGACAATAATCCAAGGTAGCAGCCAAGATCCTTAGTGACACGTACCCCCAAGCAATCTGTTATCAATACACGCATATCATCATTTATGTTGGCATTGAACATCACATTAGACTTATCAAAATTAATAGCTTGCCCAAGGTTGCAAAAATCGCTAGGGGCCTAGAGGGCGCCTGGGGGAGCCTAGCGCCTAGGCGGGCACCTAGTTTTTTTTTTTTTTTTTTTTTTTTTTTTTTTTTTATAATTTATTAAAAAATTAAAAAAAAAATTAAGTGTTAATAATTGTAAAGTGTTTAATATTGTAAGTCTTTACACTCTAATAGTTAAATATTTAATACTTATTATTTTATTAAGTTATTAGTTATTATTTATTAATTATTAGTGCATTACTTATTAGTTTAATTTAGTTATTACTTATTATTATTTTTTTTTGAAAGGAAAAACTTAATTCATTGAATCAGCAGCAATGTAGTCACCAAGAAAAGGAGGAGGGAGGTCAAACCACTCCCCGCAACCTGACTCAGAATTGGCCTCTCTAACAACAATATGAGCGGCACAATTCGCAAATCGCTTAGCAAAACAGAATTTGACATCATTAATCATAGATGCCAACTCTTTAACATCATCCACTAACAATCCAAAAGCAGAATAAAAAGAATTACAAGACAAAGCATTAAATAATATTTGAGAGTCCGTTTCCACATCAACACTGCCCAGACCGGTATCTTTGAGCCAACTGAGAGCTTCCCGCATACTTAGAGCTTCAGCTTCCTTAACATCAAAGACCCCGCTCTTTCGCACATTCTTAGCTGCAAGAAACCTCCCATCATCATCCCGAAGCACCCAACCTAGCCCCATAGCATTAGAGCCAATATTGATAGAGGCATCCGTGTTTAGCTTTAGGCGACCTCGTAACGACCTGCACCACCTGTCATTACTTATTATTTTATTAAGTTATTACTTATTATTAGAATATTAGATATTAGAGTATTAGCTAATACATTATAATATTAATAGTTTAAATGTTTCAGATTTATAATTTTTTTAATAAATAAATTAAAAAAAAAAACCAGCCGGGCGGCCTAGTCGGCCGGCTAGGCGCCCGGCCGCGAAGGAGGCCGATTTCGGCCTTCCTCGACGCGGCTGAGCGCCTCCTAGGCGCGATTTTTGCAACACTGAGCTTGCCCCGAGGCTGCACAATACTCATCCAGACAATCTTTAATCTTCAGCACTTGTTGTTGGGTGGCCTTAAAATATAATAAACTATCGTCTGCAAACAAAAGATGTGAAATCGAAGGCGTACCACGTGCAATTCTAATACCATGGATGTTCCCACGACCCTTTGCTCATTGTAAAAGCATAGATAACCCTTCTACGCAAATAATAAAACAATATGGGGACAACGAGTCACCTTGACGGATTCCACAAGTATGTCTAACAATTTCAGCCATCTCTCTATTCACCAAACTAGAACATCGCACAGTTTTCACACAAAGCATTAATAACGCCACTCATCGACTATCAACGCCCAATGTCAGTAGAAGGGGTGTCGCATTAATAACATCCCTTCTAAAAAACACCACTCCATTTGATCGTAAGCTTTGGATATATCTAATTTTAGGGCGGCCCAACCCACTGTCCTGATACACTTCCTACGCAGATAATGGGCTACCTCACCAGCAACAATCACATTATCAGACAACAATATGTCAAGTATAAATGCACTCTAGGTAGGTGAAATAATGGTATTCAAAATCCCTTTCATCCAATAGGCCAACACTTTTGCCATTATCTTATAGGCCACATTACATAAGGCAATTGGTCTCAAATCAGAAAATGTACAAGTATTTAGGAAATTTAAGATAAACATATATAGGCCATGTCCCACAACTGGCCAGAAATGTTGATAGAAAGAAGGAGACATACTGTCTGGACCAGGCGCTTTCTCAGGAGCCATATCAAAAAGAGTTGTTTTGACCTCGTCAATAGTAAAAGGTTCTAGCAAATGTGTATTCATACTCTTAGTTACTCGAGGCTGAATTTGAGAAAACAAATTAGAGCTAATACCCGCAGAATAAAAAATCTCATTAAAATACCTGAGGACCTCCACATTCATATCATTTGCCTCAACCCACACGCCATCAGGATTCAAGAGCCGGGATAAGTGATTATTACGACGTCAAACAGATGCAAAATGGTGAAAATTTTAGTGTTATAATCACCATGTTTTAGCCACAATTGCTTGGATCTTTGTTTCCAGAAAATCTCCTCCTGCCTCAGTAACCCATCAAATTCATTCTCTGCTTGCAAGAACTGTGACACAGTCGATGGCCTTCTACTTTCGTTTAATACTTTCAATAAATGGTTCAGGTGTTTTATACTGCTACCCAACTGTCTAAAATAATCCCCACCCCAATTCCACAAGTTTTAACCACAAAGGGTTATATGTTGCTGGAAATGTAAGCCCACCAATTGCTGCCAAGATGAGTCAATAATGTTCTTACAACCTTCCTCACTCAGCCATGCAGATTCGAACTTGAATGTTCTCTTAGATGCACGAAGCCGATTCAGGACAGGATTTAGAAAAATAGCACAATGATCGGAAGTTGCAGTCAGAATATTGAGAATAGATGCCTCACTGTATAAGTCAGTCCAATCCAAGTTTGCAACTGCTCTATCCAGCCTTTCTTCAACCCATGCATCGGTTCCTCGGCATTTTTCCCATGTAAAGCGATTACTAGTCATCCCAAGATCATCAAACTACAATCATTTAGAGCTTCATTAAAATCATCAATTAGGGCAGCAGGATGAGGATGAAGACCCCGCTTCTCAGAAAGGCAAAGAATATCGTTGAAATCCCCAAGGGCAAAGAATATAATTAAATCGCAATCTTATTTTTAAGTAGAGTAATGTTGGATAGTCATATTTCTTCCCTCAAATTCATCTCTTATGATGTGGCATTATCTAATTATGACATCTCCAACTTGTGGAAAAAAGGGGGAAAAAGAGGGGAGAAGGGATTGGAGGGGAGGGTCGCATGACACTTGTAGGCAAGAAACTGTTATAAAAATATATTAATGGACATTATTACATAACTTGTAACAGCTAAGATGATTTGTAATAGCACCTTTGATTTGTAATAACCACTTGATTAATGTCACTTATTTTGTAATACTCATACTATATATATATATATTGGAATGAAAGGCTAATTATGTGTGTTGTTCTTCTGCTCATTATTTATCTATACTCTTTCATATTGTTTTCTTTACTTATTTTTTATACTATACAACACACCGGTTAGGAGCTGACAGGCCAAGGGGCAACAAACTTCAACGCGTTATCAGCACACTCTTTGGTGAACAGTAATATTATAATTTTATTATGACGTATTATTTCAAGATGCTTAAAATATGCCTAAATTGCATATGTTCATGTTTTATGCATTTATGAATTTGTGAACTATTGATAATCTGTTTATGTATTTGTTGATAGTTTGCATATTGTATTAGTGGAATACATTATGTGC
The DNA here is from genome assembly GCA_003576665.1 of Ipomoea trifida. Classification (NCBI taxonomy): domain Eukaryota; kingdom Viridiplantae; phylum Streptophyta; class Magnoliopsida; order Solanales; family Convolvulaceae; genus Ipomoea; species Ipomoea trifida. Next base: position 19,142,693 of record CP025646.1, read on the forward strand.
ATTTATATGTATTTTTTTTACCTATATGATTTTTTACTGTCAAGAACTATATTGATTATCACAATTTTTTTTCTCCACATTTTTTCTATTATGTTTATATAAAAATTTCGCAATAAAACAAACAAAAGTTTTTTTTTTTTTTTTTTTTTTTAAATCGAGTATGCTTTATGGGTTTTTTTTATGCATATATTTTTTCTCTCATTTTGTTTTTGAATACATCCTTTTTTTTTTAAATTGCTCAAAAAAATATAATAAAATCTAAACCTAGCATATTACGATTGGCGACGGAGGACGGTGATACGGTACGCGCGCGCGCGCGCGCACACACACACACACACAGAGAAAGTACCAGTGGCATCCAAAATCCTTTATGTAAATGAAAAACAAATCAAAATGAAAAACAAATCAAAATATGTTCAGTGTAAAATTACAAAAGTCATTATATGGCTTAAAATAATCAGGAAGAATGTGGTTTTGTAGATTGAGTGAATTTCTCTTAAAACAATGATATGAGAATAAAGATATCAGTCCTTGTATCTTCACTAATAAATCTCCTTATGGATTCTATATTATATCCATCTATGTAGATGATATAAATATTATAGGAACATGCAAGGATGTCAAAATGGCATGTTTGTGCTTAAAAGAGGAATTCGAAATGAAAGACTTGGGGAAAATCAAATTCTGTCTCGACCTACAGATCGAGCACCTCCCTGAAGGAATATTCATACATCAATCCAAATACACAAGCAAGTTCTTAGAAATATTTTACATGTATAAATCTCATCCACTTAGTACTCCAATGGTAGTCCAATCACTTGAAGTTGATATGGACCCATATAGACCTAAAGAGGATAATAAGGATATCTTAGGACCAGAAGTCCCTTACTTAAGTGCTATAGGATCATTTTTATATCTTACCAACTGCATTAGGCCGGATATTGCATTTTCAATAAATATGCTAGCACGATTTAGTGCTGCTCCAACCAGAAGGTATTAGAATGACATAAAACACATCCTTAGATATTTGCAATGCACAAAGGATCTTAGACTTCTATTTAAAAGAGACCAAGACACTACATTAGTGGGATATTCGGATGCTGGTTATATGTCTGATCCACATAATGCTAGATCCCCGACTGGATATGTATTCCTTTGTGGAGGTAGTGCTATCTCATGGAAATCAGTTAAACAAACACTAGTAGCTACCTCGTCAAACCACTCTGAAATCATTGCTTTGTACAAGACCTCAGAAGAATGTTTGTGGTTGAGGCCACTAATACATAATATTCAAGACTCATGTGGAATAATGAGTATTAAAAGATACCCCACTGTCCCGTATGAGGAGAATGCAGTATGTGTTGCACAAATGAGTAATGGGTATGTTAAAGGTAATCTCACTAAACATATTGCACCAAAATTCTTTTATCCACATGAGTTCTAGAAGAGTTGTGAAATACAAGTTCAAAAGATTCAATCTAGTGAAAATCTAGTAGATTTATTCACTAAGTCCTTACCTACATCTAGGGATGGCAATGTGCCCCGTCCCCGTCGGGGATCCCCGTCCCCGTTTCAAACAGGGATGGGGATGGGAAAAAATTCGGGGATCGGGGACGAGGAGGGGAGATTTTTTCAATTTCCCGTCGAGGACGGGGATGGGGACGGGGATACCCCTCCCCGCCCCCGAATAATATATATATATATATATATATATATATATATATATATATATATATATATATATATTAATTTTTTTAAATTATAATTATAATTTTTAAATTAAAATTACACTAATTTAAGATGTTGACTAAGAATTGACCGGGGACGGGGATTCCCCGTCCCCGCCTAATTCCCCGCGGGGATGGGGTCAGGGTTTCAGAGACGGGGACGGGGAATCCCGCCCCGTTGCTATTCCTACCTACATCTACTTTTGAAAAATATGTACATAAAATTGGAATGTGTAGGTCAGGAAGGTTGTTGTCTTCAGGGGGAGCAACAACATCACGGTGTACATAAATTATCGGTCCAGAAGACCAAAAACTCTTAGATTGAACGTAAAAGGTTACAATTTTACTCTTCATTCCATAAGACCAACAATTCTTAGATTGGACCCAAAAGGTTACGATTGTACTCTTCGGTCCAGAAAACTAACAACTCTTAGATTAAACCCAGAAAGTTACAGTTGTACTCTTTTTCCCTTAACTGGATTTTTTCCACAGGGTTTTCTCAGTGTAAGATTTTTAAACATGAACATGGACATAAATGCGTTTTTAAAACTGGTTAAACGGATTCACACTTTAACCACGTTTAGTTAACATCTTAAGTTTTCTTCTTTTTTTTTTTTTAAAAAAAAAAATACAATTTTAAGGAAATCATTTTTAATCTACAATTGGATCGAATAGAATATTATAGATATTCAATTTATAATATACCATAACATTTATAAAAATTCATGTTCCAATCATTTCACTGATACGTACAATGCACCAATTATGACAATTAGGGTGGGCATTTCGGTTTTGATAATTCGAACCAAATTGAGCCGACACCAAACTGAACAATTAGGTTTTGGTTTATTATTAAAAATCGATTGGTTTTATATTTTATAAACCGAATGATTTCAGTTCGGTTCAGTTAAAAACTTAATCGAACTAAATCCCTAATTCATTAACCCAAATTTTCACAATTGTTCTTTGTTCTTAATTTTTATTTGTGAGTTTGTGACGTTGTTGTCAGATGGCATAGACATCTGAAGAAATCGGTTCGGTTTGAACTTATTTTAGATTGAGAAATTTGAAATATGCATTGTGGACTTATTGTTTAGATTTTTAAATTTAAATTATTAATGAAAATAAATAAATAATTATGTGTGAAAGAAAACTAACTAGGGAATGTTTGAGTTCTCAAACGGGACCAAAGTCAAAACCGAACCAAATTCGAGCAATTTTAAACCAAATCGAACTAAAATTTGAAACCGAATAATTTCATCTTTTCAAAATTGAAAAAAAAAAAAAAAACAAACAAAATCAAACTGAAATGCCCACACTAATGACAATCTCATCAAATTAATTTTTATGAATTACTAAATTTTTTAATATAGCAGCATTTTTTGGGCAGGCATCTTCAGTTATTTATTTTTTTTTTTCAAAGGATTCTCATCAAATTAATTTTTTCTGAATTATTATTATTATTTTTAATATAACAGCATTTTTAGAGCATCTTCAGTCTATTTTTGTCAAATCAAATTAATTTTTATGAATTACTAAATTTTTTAATATAGCAGCATTTTTTGGGCAGGCATCTTCAGTTATTATTATTTTTTTTTCAAAGGATTCTCATCAAATTAATTTTTTCTGAATTATTATTATTATTTTTAATATAACAGCATTTTTAGAGCATCTTCAGTCTATTTTTGTCAAAATTTCGCCCTTCAGTTCGGGTTTTCAAAATTCCGCCGTCTGTGGGGATCGAACCCACGACCACGTGGTTAAAAGCCACGCGCTCTACCACTGAGCTAAGACGGCTGAATAATTTATAATTTCATAAATTGACCTAAATCAGTATAACTGAGATGAATTGATTGTGAAAAATTCATATCAATTCAATTTTAATTTCAATTTTAATTGCAATTACATAGAACATGTATATTAACACAAGATTGAAATTCAATTTCAATTGAAAATAATTGAATGTAAAGACTTCAAATTAGTTCAATGTTGACTTCAATTGACAATTATAGATTGTGTATATCTCAATTCAATTTAATATTGTTGTAAAATATATTTTGTATTATGGTAGACCATTATCCATGTCTAGCCTATTAATGAAATGGTAGTCCTTACGTATCTTGTTCTTGGCATACAATTGTGGCAGAATCATCTTGGAAGATTGAACTAAAGAAGGTCAACTTTTAACATGTTATCACTTATTAGCACGACTCACAATCATAATCTTCGGCGAACTGTTAGTTTGGTTGTGCTTTTGATAGATCTCAACACTATACTATGCTTACTTTCTAGGGGGTCACCTATCTTGTGACTGATGTATGTTAAGCACACTTAATCACAAAGTTCTTTGTCTATCTGGTTGTCATATTCTACTTAAAACTAATTGGTGATAAGTAGGTAGACATTAATTATTTAACCACATCCCTCCATGGTAAGTCACATCGCCACATCTTGAATCAAGTAGGGGTTGAACTCAACCAACGCCCAACAATCCCACTCCCAATACTTGCCGCAACCTTTGGACACCAAGCCCAATTGAACAACATGCCTGACTCAGTCCTTAGCCTCCGCGCCCACTATTCCCCTCCCAAGCCCGACCTACACGTATCCACATCCCATCCAGGATTGGACTCGGCTTTCGCTTCGCCATCAATTCGAATCCGTGACCTCGGCTATGATACCAATTGATGAATCTCAACTGCACTACGCTTACTTCCCAGGGGGTCACCTATCTTGTGACTAATATAAGTTAAGCACGTTTAACCACATTGTTTTTTGGCTATCTGGTTGTCATATCTTACTTAAAAGTTAAACTCAATTGGTGAGAAGTAGGTGAACATTAAACATTTAACTACATCCTTTCATGGTAAGCAACAACACCAGGTCTCGATTCTCTAACAGGGGTTGAACTCGACCAACAATGACTTTTAAATCATTGCCACATTTGATTTCTCCAGCCTAAATTCTGGTCACTAGTGAGTCAATGACTTATTTTAAAGAAAAAAATCATTTTCCATTACTTTTTTCTTAAATTTCTCGAGGAGAATATCGAAAATGATAATTTTATCCTTCAAGATAAGTTACTTGTCTGAATGTGATAAAAATTAGATCAAAAGACTAAATATGGCAAGAATTTAAATGTCATGGGATCAAATATAAAAAAAATTAATAATCGAGGCTAAATGTGTAAGTTGTTTTATAATTGTAGGGCCAAACAAACGTGAAAAATAAAAATATCTATTAAAAATAATCCCAACAACGAATATACTTATTCTATAACTAGTTTTATACGCGCATTGCGCGTATGTGTTAATGCCCAATGTTTATATTTAAATAAATATTTGAAAGTATATCAATGCAAGATTATATAGGAGAAGTTTATACATGGGTAATTGAATGTCGAATTTTTTTTATTTAAATATCTAACTCAAAGTATATGATTCCAAGATAATATAGAAAATTCATTATAATTATTACTAAATAAATGTTTGCAACCTTGTAAAATCGATAGTCTAAATATTTGGTCTAAAAATGATAGTCTAAATAAATACTACTTTTCATTTGAATTTTTCTAACTGTTCTTAATTCTCTTTTGAGTAACATTGTCATTTTCTTCATTTTTATTATTTGTTCTCTTCCTTTTTGTTGGCAAGGGTGTTATTTGCAATTCGTTATTGTTGGTAGCATAGATGACAACGTCATGCAATGAGATTATGATATAAGAGTTATGGACTTTCCTTTAGGTGTTCTGCTTGGGGTTCATTTGGTTCAACCATTATTGTTGAATGAGTTATTGTGGATAAAGAAATCCCTAGTTTAAGAAAGAAGATTAAATAAATTAATAAAATTTTGAAAATTTAAAATATTATATATTCAAAGATATTAAAAGGTAGTTTCTCGCTTCAATTTGCTGGGTAATGGGTTATTTGAGTACTTTCATTATCAACAAATCCACCAAGTAGTTAATATGATTGGTTTCGAAATATTATTTTTTTTATTTTTTTCATGGTATTAAAGAAATACATATGTATCATTTTTGGTGTAACTACTAATTTATTTAATTCAATAAGAGTAAAATAGAGCGATTCCGCTTCAATTTGTTGGATTATTTGAGTACTCTATTTGTCAACCAATCCCAAGTAGTTAATATAATTAGCTTCAAATTATTTTAAATTTTTTTATAGTATTAATAAAATGACTTGGTAAATAAATATATACATTATTTTGTACTATAACTTTGATATTTAGATTACAAGATATTGTAAAAATAAGATAATGACAATTAATGAATATCGATTGATAAATTTGAATGTAAAGAATCTTTGCATGAGAGAAAATAAAGACAATATAACTAATGAAATTATTTCTCTTATTTAATTTAATTTTTTGATAATGAATAATTTTTTCAAATAAAGGTATTGTAGACACATAATTCTAAATTAAAGAAATACATATGTATCATTTTTTGTTGTAGCTATTAATTTATTTAATTTAATAAGAGTAAAATAGAGTGAGAAACTTAATTATGTCAAATTTGATTGAGATGAGGTTCGAACCTAAGATCTTTCTTATATATCAAGAAAAATCGCGAATCGCGACGGAATTTCGCGACGGACATTATTCCGTTGCGATTGGCGACGGAAATGGCGACCGAATTGATTCCCTTGCAAATTCGCGACGGGAAATGGCGACGAAATGTATTCCGTCGCTATATTTCGCGTAATGAGAAATAAAACCCGCGAAATGTTGGCGGCAAAATATTCGCGATAGATTTGGCGACGGATTTAAGTTACGTCGTCCTTATAGCGACGGAAAGCGCGAGGAATGAAATTCCGTCGCGAAAAGGCGATGCATTTGACGACAAACTTGATTTCCGTCGTGAAAAAGAGGAATATATTTATGGACTTAGTTAGGTCGCGACGGAATAATGCGACGGAATGTATTCCGTTGCGATTGATTTTGTAAATTTTATTTCCCTCCTATATTAAACGACGTCGTATTACTGAATTTTTTTTTTTTTTAATTTCAGCCCTAAATTTTAATTTCAGCCCTAAGTTCACGATAGAGTAGCCAGTCGACCACGAAAGAGACTCCAAAGCTGCGCTGCACTGCCGACCACGACGCCGTTCACGACTCGAAGCTGCACCGCCATCAACGACCGCCGACCGCATCAACGACCGCGACCGCATCAACGACCCCGCGCCCGACCGTAACTGTAAGTCACCGTTCAATTGTTAGATTTTATCTTGTTTGAATTGTAAGTTTTATTAAGTTGTGAAAACTGAAGTGTATTTGGGGATGCTTTTCTTTTATGGGGTTTCAACTGATGTCTACTGAAATTTTATGCTCTAAGTGCTTTGACGTACTACTGCAAATGCTTGATGAGTGTTGTATCATGCTTTCGTAATATCACAATTGTGTCCTTAAAAGCTTTGACTTACTATTATAAATCTGCAATAGGATATAGACTTGAATAGAAGAAGCCTTTCATTTGAATTGCATGTTTTTGCCCTGTGACATTCAATGAGTTTGCAAGGATGATTTACTGCTGCCTTAAGATTGACTGGTCTGAACTTTATTTTTATGGAGGCTTAGCTTGTTACACATGGATTCAAAAGGCTCTTGTTTATGAGTTGCAATACTGGCTCTTCATTTTAATGGAATCAAACTGATTATAAAAAGCTCAAAGGAATAATACCTCACTAATACTGCTTAGCCCAGGGATTGAACCCATACCATCCGTCTCAACACTTAAGGTTTATACCACTGCACCACCGCGTCTCTTGGGTTAAGCTTTGCGATCTCCCAACTATATCCTTCGTTGCTCTGCCGGCCTTCATAAACGGGCAAGGCTACGCCGCCACCGCGCTCCGTCACAGCTTTACGGAAGAGAACCCGCCGTTGGTCCACACCGCTGCCTCGCACCGACCGAGTTACCACTCCTCATTCCGAAAACAGAGCTCACCGGGAGGTGAACGATGGAAGCCACCCTGTTGCCGTCCATCTCCGTGCTCCACGAACTGCATCCGAGAGGTAGAGAAAGGTTCGTTCCCGTTCCGTCGTTGAAGAAGAAGAAGCGGGGAAGCGAGAAGGTGGGAGCTTGTCGCGTCATGGTCGTCGTCGTCCTCGCGCGAACCGCCGTTGCCGCCGCTGAGAGCTCGACATCGGTGCCCGCAGCTCACATCGGATGGAGAAGGGACACCGCTGCTCCGTTCTGCTCCTGTCGCTACTTCGTTGCGGAGAAAACAGATGAGGGAAAAAGGAAGATGCCGGAAACTTCCTACGCCGTCCAAGACCAGCCACTGCATCGCCGGAGATAGAGGAAGGTCCAACCGCGCCATGGTAACGATCCTGCTACCATCGGTCACACGTCGGCGTTCACCATTATTGTTGTCGTCGGGAAGCTTGCTGCTGTTTTGCGTAAAATGCGAAAGGGGGATGGTGTGACCGAATTCCTTGGCTGCTGAACATTAGGTTTCCAATTTGGGAAGCTTCTATCTTGGGCCAATTTAAAAGGTTGGGTCACCAACCATAGCTTATAGGATATAAATAAATAATCACGGGCTTAGTATAGTCTTAAGTAAATATAAATCATGTGGGCTCTATAATGTTTATGTAGAAAATATATATATATATCTTTAGAAATATTGGGCCATAGACTATTATTATTAATCATAACAATAAAATATATATATATAAGAGTATATAGTCCCAAGCCCATAGGAAATAATGTTACTTATAATTATTTAAGTAATTACTTAATAATAAATAACCCCTCATTTTAAATATTTATATTTAAAATAATAATAGGGAAAATGTGGGGTGTTACAACTCCCTTCCCCCTTTTTATAAAGCTCGATCAATGATTATACTGGAGGAAATGGCAATGGCGAAAAAGGCCGCAATCCCCTGTGATTCCACTGCCCTTCACGCATCTACCGATAACCAGTCACTCGGAAATTTTGGGGAACATTAGCGAGGGGGTCGCGGCAGCAGAACTAGAAACTTTGGTTCACGCGGTGGCAACTCTAGACGCGGCAGCAACTTCAATTTTCGCGGCGGCCACTCTACAAATCGCGGTGGGGGAAGGGGTGGTCGACAATCTAACGGCAGGGGCAAAGGAAACCGAGGAGGTCGACAAATGCCATCTCAGCCACATAATCCATTATGGTATAATTCTAATTCTTCTCAACAAAATTGGGCTTCTCCACCTACATGGAATGGGCCATGGCAACCTTGGGCTACTCCACATTGTCCGTATCCTACAACACCAGCCCAATGGCAAAGAAATCAACCACCACCAACCTCACAATCTATACTTGGGCCAAGACCATCTCAAGCCCACTTGACAACAACAAATTTGGGTCAATCTTCGTATGCACCAACCGATATTCAACAGGCTATGCATACTCTCTCAATTACTCCTCCTGATGATCAATGGTATATGGATACAGGAGCTACATCTCACATGACGTCAAATGGAGGTAACCTTACATCTTACTTCAATATGAATAAAAATAAAAATATTACTGTAGGTAGTGGTGATACTATTCCGATTAGTGGTTGTGGCAATACATTATTACCCATTCCCCATCCTCCCTTACATTTAAATAATGTTTTGCATTTTCCACAATTAATTAAAAATCTAGTCTCCGTAAGGAAATTCACTACAGATAATAATGTCACAGTTGAATTTGATCCTAATAGATTTTTTGTGAAGGATTTTCAGACAGGGATGCGTTTAATGAGATGTGACAGCACAGGAGACTTACACTACAAGAAAAATCGCGAATCGCGACGGAATTTCGCGACGGACATTATTCCGTTGCGAATTGGCGACGGAAATGGCGACCGAATTGATTCCCTTGCAAATTCGCGACGGAAATGGCGACGGAATTGTATTCCGTCGCTATATTTCGCGTAATGAGAAATAAAACCCGCGAAATGTTGGCGGCAAAATATTCGCGATAGATTTTGCGACGGATTTAAGTTACGTCGTCCTTATAGCGACGGAAAGCGCGAGGGAATGAAATTCCGTCGCGAAAAGGCGATGCATTTGACGACAAACTTGTTTCCGTCGTGAAAAAGAGGAATATATTTATGGACTTAGTTAGGTCGCGACGGAATAATGCGACGGAATGTATTCCGTTGCGATTGATTTTGTAAATTTTATTTCCCTCCTATATTAAACGACGTCGTATTACTGAATTTTTTTTTTTTTTTTTAATTTCAGCCCTAAATTTTAATTTCAGCCCTAAGTTCACGATAGAGTAGCAGTCGACCACGAAAGAGACTCCAAAGCTGCGCTGCACTGCCGACCACGACCGCCGTTCACGACTCCGAAGCTGCACCGCCATCAACGACCGCCGACCGCCATCAACGACCGCCGACCGCCATCAACGACCGCCGACCGCCGACCCGTAACTGTAAGTCACCGTTCAATTGTTAGATTTTATCTTGTTTGAATTGTAAGTTTTATTAAGTTGTGAGAAACTGAAGTGTATTTGGGGATGCTTTTTCTTTTATGGGGTTTCAACTGATGTCTACTGAAATTTTATGCTCTAAGTGCTTTGACGTACTACTGCAAATGCTTGATGAGTGTTGTATCATGCTTTCGTAATATCACAATTGTGTCCTTAAAAGCTTTGACTTACTATTATAAATCTGCAATAGGATATAGACTTGAATAGAAGAAGCCTTTCATTTGAATTGCATGTTTTTTGCCCTGTGACATTCAATGAGTTTGCAAGGATGATTTACTGCTGCCTTAAGATTGACTGGTCTGAACTTTATTTTTATGGAGGCTTAGCTTGTTACACATGGATTCAAAAGGCTCTTGTTTATGAGTTGCAATACTGGCTCTTCATTTTAATGGAATCAAGCTGGCATTGTTTTGAAGTCCAACAATTTGAATGTGATTTTGTTTATTTTATATTCACCTTGCTCTCTTTAAAATTTGTTCAATTAGTCATCTTTTTGAGCTCATCTGATGAAGGCTTGAGAATTAATAATTACAAGAGTGATTGTATGTTGAGATACATGATCTGGTCTCGTGACCTCACTCATTTCTGCCTGAAAATTGAGTTCTGGAGGGATTGAACAAGAAAATATAGAATTCTTGCTACCAAAAATTCTGTTTCCACAGCCCCCAACATTAACATTATCATTACCAAGGTTTGGGTTCATAGTTTCTTTTAGATGTAAGTTCTTCAGCCTATCATGAAGTTCATTATATATAGATTCTCCCAAAGGATTCTACTCCCTCAAAAGCAGGGTTCTTAATCTTCAACTTATTTTCAACCTCCTCAGGCACTTTAGAAGCAAGTAGTTCATCAATCCCCTTTGTTTCAGAATTACCAGCTTCTTTACCATTCATATTCGTACTAGGCAGTACAGGAGTTCCCTTACTAGAAATAGGTTTAGTTTTGGTTTGAACTAATAACTAGCAGTTCCTTGTGCAGTATATGGTTATAAATATTCATTTAAATTAATTTATACTCTATTTCTGGTGGTTTTACTTGTATTTTCAAATGTATAATGTTGGTGTAATTTGTAAGTACCTGTTTTTCCCATGGAACAATATACACTTCAGTCACATGATAATAGTTGATTATTATTCCCGCTCATTGTTTGTAATTACTTTTAGCCAAAACAGAGTTTGACAAGTATTTATTATCTAGAAAGTTTTCTTTTATTTTCTTCATTATTCAATATCATTCTTTGATGTAAATTTATAGGCATCTAGAAATGAGTAATTTAGATAGAAGTTGGATGTATCAAAGACGAACTGAACGTGGTGATCTTAATAAAGATTTTATCGAAGGAGTGGAAACATTTATTGAGTTCGCATGCAGTAAGCCGGATTTCATGGATGGAACTAAAATTCGATGTCCATGTAAAAAATGTCGTCATATCTCATTTGAAGAAGCTGAGATTGTGAGATTTCACTTGTGCAAATTTGGTTTTGTGCCAAATTACTTTGAGTGGAATAGACATGGAGAAATGTCACGTAATAGAACGTCAATGGGGTTTGATGCAAATTGGAGTTTAAATGAGCAAAATGAACCGTTGGAATCATATCAGCAAATGGTTTTTGATGCTGCTGGTCAAAATCTCATAGCAAGGAATGTGGGTGAGGAGCCAAATGTAGAGGATAAAAAATTCTTCGACATGTTAGATGCTGCTGATAGACAATTATGGTCTGGTTGTGAAAAGTTGACACAATTATCTGCCGTGGCTCGATTGCTAAACATAAAGACAGAATATCGTCTACCAGAGCAATGCTTTGATGCATTCTGTCAATTATTTAAGGATGGTTTACCCGAAGACAATAACATGGTTGATAGTTTTTACCAGACAAAGAAACTAATACAAGGGCTTGGGTTACCAGTGGAGAAAATTGATTGTTGTAGGTTGGGGTGCATGCTGTATTGGGGTGATGATAAAGAGTTAACCCAATGCAAATTCTGTCAGCAGCCAAGGTATAAAAAATCAAGTGGTTCTTCTAACCAATCACTTGTCTCTTACAAAAAAATGTATTACTTGCCATTAGCTCCAAGACTGAAGAGACTTTATGCTTCGAAAACAACAGCTGCTTCTATGAGATGGCACAATGAGGATCATGGCCATGATTCTGGAGTTATGTGTCATCCATCTGATTCGGAAGCTTGGAAGCATTTTAATGCAATACATCCATCATTTGCATCTGAAAGTCGTAATGTTAGGTTGGGTTTGTGCACAGATGAGTTTCAACCATTTGGACAGTCAGGACAACAATATTCTTGTTGGCCTATCATCATTACACCATATAATTTTCCTCCATCCATGTGTATGAAAGAACCTTATATGTTTCTGACTGCAATAGTGCCTGGACCCAACAACCCCAAGAACAAACTGGATGTTTTCCTACAACCTATTATTGCTGAATTGAAACAATTATGGGAAGAAGGTGTGCTAACTTATGATGTGTCTCTGCAACAAAATTTTCAAATGAGAGCTGCTTTGATGTGGACAATTAGTGACTTCCCAGCGTATGCTATGTTATCAGGTTGGGGAACAGCAGGCAAACTAGCATGCCCGTATTGTAGGGAACATTCACAAGCATTTCGACTTCCCAATGGTGGAAAAATATCATGGTTTGACAATCACAGAATATTCCTTCCACTTAACCATCCATTTCGATTGAACAAAAGAAGATTCACCAAAAATCGTGTGGAAATGGGTAATCCTCCACCAGTTAAGAATGGCACAGAAATCTTAAGGGAAATCGAAGAATTTGGACTATTAAATGTTACAGAAGCTAATGCAGAAGAGGTGAACAAATCATGCAGTCGTAGTTGTGGATGGAGAAAGAGAAGTATTTTTTGGGATTTACCTTATTGGAAATCAAATCTCATTCGACATAATCTTGATGTCATGCACATCGAGAAAAATGTTTTTGAGAATGTTTTTAATACAGTAATGAACATTCAAGGTAAAACAAAAGACAATGCGAAAGCAAGAGAAGATTTGAAACTCTTTTGTAATAGAAAAGAGTTAGAAAAAAACCTTGCCACAGGTAAATACCCAAAAGCATGTTATTCATTAGACAATAGGCAGAAACAAGTCTTATGTGAATGGGTGAAAAATCTAAAATTCCCGGATGGTTATGTGTCAAATATGGGAAGGTGTGTAGATATGAGCAAATACAGGCTATTTGGAATGAAAAGTCATGATTGCCATGTTTTCATGCAAAGGTTGATACCAATTGCATTTCGAGAGATGTTGCCAATCAAGGTTTGGGAAGCAATAACTGAATTAAGCATTTTCTTTAAAAGCTTAACTGCAAGAGTCATTAAAGTTGAAGAAATGACAAGATTAGAAGATGAAATCCCAATAATTCTCTGTAAACTAGAGAGCATATTTGTTCCGGGATTTTTTGACTCAATGGAGCATCTTCCAATACATTTGCCATATGAGGCTAGGATTGCTGGTCCTGTTCAATATCGTTGGATGTATGGGTTTGAGAGGTAACTTCTATAGTTACTTATTTTTTAAAATACTAATGTTAGATGCAATCGTATCTAATATTTGAATAATTTTATTGTTTTACTTTAGATTGCTCCATGAGTTGAAAAAAGATGTGAAAAACAAGGCCAAAGTGGAAGGGTCGATTTGCAATGCATACCTAGTGCGTGAAGCATCTATATTTTGTTCTCATTATTTCGAGCCACATGTTTATACACGTAGCCGAAAAGTACCTCGAAATGATGATGGGGGAGTTCCTGAGGACGAAGAAAATTTGTCAATATTTAAATATCCTGGTCGCTTATATGGAAGATGTAAGGCAAGAAGACTAACTGATGCAGAGTATTTGGCAGCACATACTTATATATTGCTAAATTGTGAGGAAGTACAACCTTACATTGCGTAAGTTCCACATCAATCAATTAATTATTGATAGTTGAATCATTTGTGAGTTATTCATAGTGTTATATAAATTTACAGTTTATATGAAGAGATGTTGAAGGAACTTGATCCCAGGATAAGTGAGTTAGAACTTGCAACACAGCTACAACAAAATTTTGGTTCTTGGTTTGAAAATTTTGTAAGTGTTGTAGTCAATTTCTCTTGGTTCTAAATTACTTATAACTTGACTCTTATATATAACTCTTTCAATGGCACAGGCACGCCAGAATGAAATAGAGAACAAGTATATATGTGATTTGTCAAAAAGGCCATTGAGAACTGTGAAATCATATCCTGTGTATTTTGTCAACGGGTATAGATTTCACACAGAGTCACATGGTGCAAATAAATCAACAATGAATAGTGGTGTTTGTGTAAGTAGCACATGTGATGATTATTATGGCAAGTTGATGGAAATATTGGAAATTGAGTATACTGCCTTGCCAATTAAACGCACTGTCTTGTTCAAATGTGAATGGTATGACCCAACACCTAATGTTGGAGTTAAGGTTCATGACCAATATAATTTGGTTGAGATAAACCAACGGAGAAGGTTTAACAAATTTGAGCCATTTATTTTAGCAATGCAAGCTATTCAAGTTTGTTTTGTTCCGTACCCTAGTATGAGACGAGATAAAGTTGATTGGTTAGTTGTATGTAAAGTTCAACCTCGTGGATGGATAGAATCTTTTAAAAAGGAAAATGGTCAAGCAAAAGATGCTGCTTTTCAAGAAAAAGAAGTTGAAGACACTCAAATTGCAAGTAGAGTGGATGATGATTCTTTCGTTAGGCTAAGTGATGAAAATGTCGAGTATATCGACATTCCTAACGACAATTCAGATAATGAAGAGGAAAATGATGAGCTTGAATATGACTATAGTTCGTCAACTAATGAAGATGATGGTGATGATGATGACGACGACGATGATTATGAAAATTAGAGTTTAAGTAGGTAATTCAAAAGTAATGTTTAATAAATATATATTATATGCAACACTAATATATATTATATCTTTCATATTTTTGTAGGGAAAATGCCAAAAGGACGTGGAGGACGTGGAGGTCGTTTTGGAGCTAGACTTTTGACAATAAATGTTCCACCACCTAATGAAAATCAGACACCATCTGCATCGGCATCGGCATCTGCATCTACATCTGCATCTGCATCTGCATCTGCATCGGCATCGGCATCGGCATCGGCATCGGCATCGGCATCGGCATCGATTCCCATATTAGCATCAAGACCATTATCACCATCCACGCCATCTACAGCTACTAATGGCCAGGCTGGACAAGATGTTGTTAGGCAAGTGCATGGACGCTTACGAATTGATGTCAAGGGCAATATGTAAGTTAAATCAAAATGAGATTTTATTATTTGAATATATATTAGTTTGTTAAACTATGACTTTTCCTTTTTATAGGTTGACTAACTCAGATGTATGTGCTAGAAAGATTACTAAGTTATTCAAAGAGCGAACAGATCCAAATGGTTATACATGGGGACAACTTAGTGTTGATACAGTTGAATTTTATTGGGAGGAGTTCAAGGTAATATTTAATCTCATGTATTGTATTTTAATTGTAAAGTGAATTGTTATTTTGTTTGCATGCCTAACGTAAGTTAATATTTACATTGTGTTTTGCAGAAATCTTTTGATTGGGATGATGCAAAAACAACTTTAGTGTATAATGCTTGGGAGATGAAAGCTAAAATAAGGTATGCTGATTACATAAGCAGATTAAGGAAAAATCCAAGACCTGTCTATATCCCACCAGAAATATGGACAAAGTGGAATGAAGTTTGGAATTCTGAAGAGGGCAAGAAGAAAACAGAATTGGCTAAGAAAAACAGACGTGGAGGCGTTTTAAATGGAGTTGCTCAATCTACCCATACCACAGGGTCAACACCTCACGTAAAAGTTGCAGCTCAACTTGTAAGTTCATTTGAATTGTTTAAGTTATAAGTATTGTGTTATTGTATTTGGTTGAAAATCATAATTATGTGTTTATTGTGTTAAAATCAATTATGTCTTATTGTGTTGATTTAAAATTTTATTAAGTTGTGAATAAAAATCATTGTGATTGTGTTTGAATTGATGTTTGAGATTATAATTGAATTGTATTATATATTGAACAGGGAGATAGTCCTATTTACAAAGGAAACTCTGCCGAATTTTTTCTTACTTTTTTCTTTAAACTTGTTTTTGCTTGTTAAATGTAATTTGTAGGAAAGACAATTGGGTCATTATCCATCATATTATGAACTTTTCAAGCATACACATACCAAACAACACGATGGGGAAACATTCATAGTTGAAAAAGCCAAACAAATTCATGTAAGTTTAATTTATTTTTATTTTTAAAAATGTATATAACTATCACATATATTTTGTACTAAATTTCTTACATATTTTAGGAACAAGTTGCAACGCAACGGGAGGTGTTGACAGGAACTGGGGAGCAAGTGGATGATAATCAATTATATTATGATGTGGTTGGTGGACATGACAAGAAAAGAAGGATTTATGGACTTGGTTCATATGGTTGTTCTATTGTTAACGGTTCATCTAGTGATAACACTTCTGGCAATATGACTCCAACATCTCGACCACCCGACAATGCTGCTTCTGCAAGTGTACAAGATGAAATTCAGAGTTTGAAGGCTACTATTCTCCTTATGCAACAACGACTTGATGCTATTGATGGCGGAAGAGCGGGTACTTCATCATCACCTCCATCTCAAACCGATTAATTTCAATATGGATTGTTGTTTTTCAAGACTATTACATTAATGCTTAGACTTGAATTGACTATTATTATGTATTAAATGTGATTGGATAATGTATTATTACTTGAACTTAATGTGAATTGATAATATTTTAGACTTATGTTATATTTTATTTTATAATTAATAGTGTCTTTTATATTATTGTAGTTTAATATTAATTAATATTTTGAAATAGATTATTACTATTTAAAATGCTAATTTAATATAAATTTTTTAAAAATTAATTCAAAAATTGCGACGGAATCGCGACAGATTTTAAATTTTGCGACGGAATAGTTGATACAATAATTGCGACGGAATTGCGACGTAAATAATTCCCTCGTTAAATTTGCGACGGCTAGCGACGGAATATTGGTTGGGATAATTGCGACGGAAATGCGACGGAATTATTCCGTCGTAAACTATTGCGACGGAAATGCGACGAAAATTATTCCGTCGTACAAAACGCGACGGAATTGCGACGGATTAATTCCATCGTGATTTCGCGACGGAAATTATTCCGTCGCCAATTCCGTCGCGATATCTTGCGACGGAATTATTCCGTCGTCTATCAAAATACGACAACGCGATAGACGACGGAATAAATTCCGTCGCAATTCCGTCGCAAACCCGGATTCGCGACGGAATTTGGCCCATTCGCGACGGAATTTTTCCGTCGCGATTCGCGATTTTTCTTGTAGTGATAGAAATTAATGGGTAAGTTAAAAGTTAACGGAATATTAACGGAGAAAAGAATATTTAACGGAAAACTTAACGGATAATCATAAAAGTAAGGTTAAATTAGGTAGTCTCTATTAATAATATTAATCTGAATTATCTTAACCATCTATTTGATTAAATAATTAATCTGAACCATCCATTTGATTAAATAATTTGACCGCCATTTTTTCTACCCATTTTAGGCCTAACTCTCTTTGGCTCTTATTAGTATAGTAGAAGTAGAAATTCTATTCCGTCTTTTGTCTAATCCTCGAATTAAATGTCACCTTAGCAAATGAAATTTTAAGGGAAGTGACCAAAAAAAAATCAACTACAAAATTTATTTTAAAAATTACACATTACATTCTTAAGAACTAGATGAGAATATATAAATAAATAAATAAAGGGGAGTTTATAAAATTTTAAAAATAATATTTGATTTTTTAACACATGGGAACCAAACATTCTAGAATAGTATGTTAAGAGAATTAGAAAAGAGTAATTAACTTTCTTAGTTTTAGATAATCAAAGAAAAGAAAATAAAAGATGAAGTGATTATGAACAAGTCAAAGTTGAAAAAGTAGCGCAATATCCAAACCCAAAAAACTTATATATCATACACGAACGTGGCATTAATTTAACCGCCAAATATCTATCATTTCATCCGATTTATCAATTTATTATCTACAAATCAAGCCACAATCACAAATCGCCCTTTTTATCTATCTATTGTACTAATCATTCCAGTCAAAGCTAGCTAGCTAGCTAGATGCCTAGATTAAACTAAATATACATACACGTTTATTATTATTATTATTATTATTATTATTATTATTGAAAAAGTTATATTTTACTATTAAAATCACTCCTTAATGTTTGCTCCCCACTGTGGAATTTATAGAGATATTGGACTTCACTCAAGTAACTCAACAAGACAATCTCAAGAGAACTTTATTATTCATCTTTAATTCCAGTATTTATATGTATGTATGTATATATATATTATATAGGGTAGGGTTGCAGTGAGACCACTTGCTTAGATAAGATCGTGAGATCACATCTTGTGCATCCATTGATCATTATTTAATGGTCATGATTGATTATCAAATGTAGGATAAAATGTATTTAAAGAAGGAGAAAGGGTAAATTAGTAATGTAGGCAAAATAATCTTTATATGGTTTGAAATGTAATTAATATATCCCCCATATATAAATAAGATACACACGTAAAACAAAGAGGATTTATGATATTCAAATCAATTATTGTATGGTTTGTTATATATGTTTTGTTTTGCTAGGTATCAAATAATTAGTAATTTTTTTTTGGGCACTACTAACTCTGTTACAATGTAATATATGTTCACAAGGAGTCAACAGTTGTCTCCACTGAGGCTTGAACCTACTCCCATCATTCATGTGGGAGTGTTAATCGAGACACCAGATGCCACTTGACCACAAGGTCTTTGGCGCAAACGATTAGTAATAAGTGGTTAAGAAGTATAAACTAACGTAGGAGTTATAGTGTTTGCGTTAGGTGTGTGCAAAATGGTGTATGAACACAAATGGTGTATGAAAAAAAAAAATTGTGAAGCATGTGCAAACTAGTGCCTAAGCACATGGGGAAAATATTGGGGTGTAAGGGATGTAAGTATTGCACAAGTTGGACACAAGTTATGGTGTGTGCTAGCAGGTACATATATACGCAGGAGAGTACGTAAATAAATTAAATAAATACCGCTCGTTTGAAATAAGTCCTAATTTTTGCTCCACCTATAATTTAATAATGTTTACCATGTATGATTTCTTGATTCCATTCTTGAAAATGATCAAACCAAAATCCAATTCAACTAATGTCAAAAGTTAAAATATTAAAGATAGAATAAGATGGGAGCAAATCAATCTATGCAAACGACTGGGAAAATAATAGTGATCAAGTGTATACATGTTTGTCAAGAACACTGTGCAATGAAAATGGAACCGTGTGCAACCATATGACAGCAATTGTTGAAAAAATCAATCCAAGTGCGGATAATAGTATAAATCATCCGTACTCAAATAGTACACGTGCTACAATAATGATTGATAAATCTTCCATACTCAAAAAAATAATGAAAAAAAAAAAAAAGAAGAAGACAACCACCATAAAAAACACCAAGAACAAATTAACAAATCTAACATGAACAAACAAATCAATTGCATGTAACTGAGTTCATTGGATTAACACTTGATTTGAAAAAAACCTTAATTCTCATACCTAAATAAACCTAATCTAGTTACCAACCAAACGAGCCATCTGCCTAGTGTAAATGTGATTGTGTAGACCATTTTAGCTTATTAATTAAGGATAATTGCAGTCATATTACTCATGCTAGTGGCCATCTCAACTCATGAAACCTACCAAAGCTGTGATTTCATAAACTTGTGCAGCATGCATGGCAAGGGGTACCTAAACCGTGTAGCAGAAATTAAGACTGGTAACATAGTAGTTTCATGTGAAAAAGAAAACAGCATATATTATAAGGAAGTATATATATGTTCTGAAGCATTGCAGCCCCGCTCCAATGGTTCCTTTTTTAGTAGATTCCGAATCCACCAACAAGCATGCTTAACTACTAAAAAACTGAAAAAAAAAAAACATACATTAAAAAAGAGGCCACTGGTGAGGGAATCCTAGAACAAGAAAACACCATTATCGGCTTTCACCGTGAAACATATATAAACCACCCAACCTCCATTACAGGCCATCATCCGCTTTTACCATGAAAAAAAACCCTTAATTCACATACCTAAATAAACCTAATCTAATTAATGAGATAATTAAATTTGTTACACAAACACAAACAACCGCTAACAAAAACAACAAGTATCTACTTCCATTCTTGCATTTATATTTGATTTTGGGAGGTAAAATATGCAGCTACAAAAATGACAGACCAAACATCTTCTTCTGTGACTGAGACTTTAAGTATCTTGCAAAATAATATTTTAATTCCTATATACTAATAATATAGAATGTGTGTTTAATGGCCATCTGATCTCAATCGTTAAAATATAAGATTTAATGGACATGATACGATCTCACGATCTTACCTAAGCAAGTGATCTCATATGGTCCTATCTCTCTATATATATATATATATATATATATATATATATATATATATATATATATATATATATTATATAAGATATAAAAGAATTCTAGGAAAGCATGAAGTCTCTAAATAATGAAGAAGTTTACAATAATAAGAATTCTTTAGTAATATATGTTCATATTTATTTATTAACAACACATTTTCTTAGAAATTATTACATCATATTCCTGCCTTGTTAAAAGCTCACTAAAAACATCTCGTGAAAAAAAAACTAGTTGAGGAAAAAAATATATGATGTATATATTCATGTATTGCACTAGTTGGCTTGTTAAAAAATTTTTAATTAAGAAAATCATATCAAAATCTCAAAAAAAAAAAGAAAAAAAAAAAGAGGCACATTTATTGTCCTTCAAAACTCAATTTTCAAGATTGCTAGTTTCAAAAATGTCTTTCTCCCTAGATAAAGATAATCTTTAAGCATACACATTCCAATATAAGTAAGTAATAATTAAACATGTTAGACAAAAGTACACGTATGAAGACATTTTGTGACAAATTTTCTAGATTGTCACAATAGGGAACTTTTTGTATAATATTTTTGTCACTATTCTAGAACTCATGTGAGTAGAAGAATTTTGGTACTATATGCATGTGTTGTCAATTTCTTTTAACATACCTACGTACTTCTCATTTATGAAC
The DNA here is from genome assembly GCA_003576665.1 of Ipomoea trifida. Lineage (NCBI taxonomy): Eukaryota > Viridiplantae > Streptophyta > Magnoliopsida > Solanales > Convolvulaceae > Ipomoea > Ipomoea trifida. The sequence continues at coordinate 19,164,151 of CP025646.1, forward strand.
CATAAGCCTCATTGTCCTCAATTCCTCATCGGAGAAACACTATATCTTGCTAGCAAGTTCACCGCATATACAATATGCCATGATATTAGCGGAAGGGATGGTCGGGTGGGTGAAGTATGATTCTCGTACTTAGATGGTCACATATTTGATTCTTACCAACGCTTTTTCAGTCGATCCCATTACACTTGTTTGCTTGCATGAAATTAAATGTTGATAGAGTCTGAAGAGATCACTATCCAAAGTCATGGTTATGGATATAATGACTTTAGTATGTAAAAATTGGAATATGAAAGTATTGTACTTAAGTATGGAAAAAGGGTCAAATTTCCCCCTCCCAAAGTTAAAAGGATAGCACAACAAATGAGCCCCTAAGTGATTTTTTTTTTCAAACACCCTAAACAGACAAAAATATTCAATTGAGTTCTAATTCAATTTGTTTAGCAAGTTAATGCTTATCGGGTTAACACGTGTCTCTTTTTTTAATTTTTTTTATTTACTTTTACTTCTAATTTTTTTTTTTTAATTTTTGAGTTTTTTTTAATTAATATAGCTATCGGATGTCTCCTTTCATAGACAACCACAATTGTCTAAAAATGACAATCATGATTGTGTTCTAAATCTAGACCTAAAAGATGATTCCGGCCAAATCTGGACCATCTGGAATGAAGGTGAGATAACCATGGTCGTCACCCTCGTTTCAAAGGGAGATGAGGGTATGAAAAAAAAAAGTGAAAAAAAAAGACATGTGTTAATCCAAGAAGCATTAACCTATTAAACAAGTTGATTTAGAACTCAATTGAATATTTTTGTTGATTTTGACAATTTAAATGTAACGTTTTTTTAATAACTTAAGAGACTTAATTATACTATTTATTTTATTTATATGATAAATTTGTACCTTTTTCCCCTTAAGTATTAAAATACCTAAATATGACACCAGTAATCAACACCCTTAAATCTCAAGATAAAAGTATAGAAATGTGTTTTAGCAAATTACAAGACTGCTAACAAAATTCTTTCATTGCCATTTGGCTGTAAAGACATGCATACATGAAGACAATAAATAAGAGTAGAAATAGGCCCACGTACATACGCATCAACCAATTGAATATTGTTAAAAGGGAAAATTATAATTTATGCCCCTCCATAATATGCCAATTATCAATGTTACCCCTGAAATATTAGTGGTGTAAATATTACCCCTCAATTTTTCAAAACGATACATATATTGCCCCTCTCGTGCTGTAAATATTGCCCCTCCTGTCGGTACAAGAGGGGCAATATATGCACCATTTTTTAAAATTGAGGGGCAACATTTACACCACTAATAATTCAGGGGTGACATTGATAATTAGCATATTATGGAGGGGCAAAAATTATAATTTTTCCTTGTTAAAAATAACCAATTGAATAATGCTTCCACTCATCCACTACATCAAAAACATGTATTTCAATTCGAACTAATGTTCTGTTATTTATTATAAAATTATGTTATACACTTTTGAGCGAATAAATCAAATACTTACAATACAAGGGAATTATAGATAAAAATCTATCAAAACTTACTATATACAATATCATGCTTATAAAGATCACGTATTCAACATATAGTTAATTCCATTTTTTTTTTGTCTTACATAGATTTATAGGTGTCATTTTATTTTTAATTATTTTTGTTCTGAATTGAACATTCTTCGGCCCTAGTATTATTGTTACATGATCATTTTTTGTTCTCTCTCAACAAATCTATTTAAATGACACTAGACATGAAGGCATTTCAGTCTATTCAGTTTACTATCTTCTCAGTTCCTCTTTGTTCTAATAAGTTAATTTTTTTTTTTTGATTTTAGATTTATAGATGTCATTTCACTTATAGTCATTTCATAAACTACTCAATTATATATATTTTCTTCATTATGTTAGGGTGTAATGGTTGAATTGGTTATACATTGATGACTACAACAAAACAAAAATGATTTTCAAAAAATGACTCATTTTCTGAAAAATATTTTAATTTTCTGGTGTTTGGCAAAATGTTAGAAAACTATCTTTTTCTGTTTGACTGAAAGTTAAGAAATTACATTTTTTTTTTATGTTTAGTTCTTTTTATTTTTTTATTTTTGAAAATGAACATATAATAATAATAATAATAATAATAATAATAATAATAATAATAATATGTGGTGATGGTGGTGGTGTGGCGGTAGTGGAGGTAGTGGTGGTGGTAGTGTTGGTGATGGTGGTGGTGCATTTGGTGGCGATGGCGATAGTGGTGTTGGTGTTGGGGGTGGTGCATTTGGTGGCGATGGCGATAGTGGTGTTGGTGTTGGGGGTGGTTGTGTTGTGGTGTGGTGGTGGTGTTAATAACAACAACAACAACAACAACAACAACAACAACAACAACAACAACAATAATAATAATAATAACAACAACAACAACAACAACAACAATAATAATAATAATAATAATAATAATAATAATAATAATAATAATAATAATAATAATAATAATAATAATGATAATAAGAAGGGAGTGAAGAGAGAGATGGAAAATAAAGAATCTGGAAAATGTCTTCCTACTAAAAAAACTAGGAAGACATTTTCTGTCAAATTGGACATTTTTTGTTGGTGATCGGAATGAATATTTTTCTTGAGTATCCAAACATTGAAAAATCTAGAAATGACTTGGCGGAAGTCATTTTTCGGGTTTTTAAATAGACTCTTAATTCAAATTCCAAAAAAAAAAAACATTATAAAGTCAAACCATGTATTACACAAGCTAAAATTATACAATAGTGTCATCACATAACCATATTATAACATATTTAACTCTTGCGCTCCTAACTTAATTGAAAAGTGCTACACATGTACGTAGTTTCTATGATATAATTTTTTACCAAAACTGAAACAAAATGATTGCCACCACCAAACCGCATGAAACACCTTTGTAAAATTGGAACTTATTATCACCTCTAGTTTTTTTTTTTTTTTTTTTTTTTTTTTGGTTAGAGTGAGGGAACTGGGGGTCCCCAAACATTAACGACGTCTACTAGTAGCAAAACCAAGAGCATCCCGATGCAGCAAATCCTTCAAATTATTGGGAGGATGATCCAAGATAGTTGTGCCTCATGACGAATTTTGGCAAGAAAATCCACACACTGATTACCTTCCCGTAAGACATGAATGATCTTGATGGCCTGAAACTGTTCCATGAGGAGCTTACAATCCATGACAAGCGTGTTGGCTTTCGGAGTAGGACTAGTAACCTTCTCCAAAACCTAAATCATGGCTTCAGAGTCGGTTTCGATGATGACTTTGTTGATCCCTCAGTTTTTAGAAGTGATGACCCTTCTGAAAACCCCAAAGCTCGACCATAAAACTGTTCGTGTTACCAATATTTGATGTGAACCCAACGATCCAATCGCCATTATGATCGCGAACCAACCCACCAACGCTACCAAACCCAGTTCTCGTCTTCATCGCACCATCAGAGTTAAGTTTAACATAATCAACCTAAGGAGGGGACCAAAAGATCCAGCTTTGATTCGCCATTAAGAGCCCTTTCCGTTTGAGGAGGAACCGTTAAGCTTCCCTCCCTTCAAGAACAACACGGTTTAGAATGTCTATTGGCGCAGAGCGATTATTTTTAAAGACGACCATGTTCCGAGCTTTCCAAATATTCCACAACATGTGGGGAAACAAAATATTCCGGACCAGAACCTCCTGGAGAATGGATTAAGCAGGCGGTCTCCATCTAGCGCGATAAAGGGAGGTGGTTGCTCGTCATGAAACCTGCAGGTAGTGACGCTAAGTCCTAGCAGTTCACCGCTGTCATGCAATGCCAGAAAAGTGTTACAGGGTGATCTCGAAAATACAAGGAAATAAAAGAAATTGCAACTGAAAATTATCCACGAAGGATAATAAGTACAGAAAATAAACCTACACAAGGTTACACAATTCTGAACTACGGTTGAGGATGAAATCCAGACGAACTCGGGTGGTTGGAAGCACGAGTCGTGTTGCCACTCTCCTTAAAACCTTATTTACCGCCTCCCGGGGTGCTGGAGCGTTGCGGTCTAGGTTTCCCAGGATAAAACGTACTATGATCCAATCGTTCGAGCAGACGAACTTGGATCCGGCGAACTAGGAACGTGGGTTCAACGCAGGTGGCTAGAAGAAAATGTGAGCAGAGTTTTGAGGATAAAACAGTGTATTGTCGTGTGTTCTTGGTGTATTCCAAACCTGCTGCTCACAACGAATATATAGTGGAGGAAATGGATCATAGCATTAATCATGGCATTGATAATCCATTTGTAACCTCCTTCCACTAGCAGAAATTTAATTCTGCCATTAACCAACACTTACACCCACTACCAAGTCCATCATTCACGAAATAACTCTGGAAAAATAATGATTCAAGAGTCATTTCTGAACGGACACAGTAGGTGAAACGTCGCGTTCGAGAGGTTACTAGAGTCGTCGTGGAACCATCGAGACATGCCCCTGCCTTCGAGACATCGAACTACCTCTCGCGAGAGGTGTTCGAAATTTCGGCATAACTTAGCCCGCAAGGCCAATCACTTTTCCGAACGACATTCGTGCCCGCAGGTGCCGGCGCACACGAGTTCAAGCCTTTTCGAACTCATTTTGGAATTTGATTTGCACCCCCCTGCGCGCGAGAGAAAGCCTCTATGCCATACAAGTCAATTAGCCTTAAAAAGGCTCTTGTATTTATAGTGGGTGAAATCCCCTTCCCAAACCAATGTGGGACAAAGGCTTTCCTTAAGCTTTTCCCACACAAATTCCATCTCCAATGGGTAAACTTTGAGAACCAATTTCTCATTCACCCATTATCCATTTTGAGCGTACAATATATGGATATCTTCGTCTCACTACGAAGAACCCGAATCCACTTTGACCCGATCCAAATCGGTAGTGGACCCCACTCTAAATTGTACCACAAAATGACCACTTAAATGCCATTTTAAAGCTATTTTTCCAACAAAAAGATGGTCAAGCTTTTCATCCTCAATAACGTAACCTCTAGTTTGTTTTTGAAACTTCATTTCCATGACATCCAAGCTAAGTTTATTTATTTCAATTTCTTTCTTCTCAATTGTGTACTTCAATGTTTTAATCTTTATGTCATTCTTGTTTAGACCTTTAAATATCCCTCGGATGACTATCACGACACTGTCAAACACATCTATATCAACCCATCTAAAGACTCCATAACTCTCATTTTTCTTAAAAATCAAATTTTTATATTTCAATTCTATTTATAAAACACTACTTAAATTACAATTTTTTAGAAAATTAAAAAACTTATTCCATATATTGTGGGCAAGCTTGGTATCTTTTACTAGGATTAACATAACTCCATGACATTTTAATGAGTACATATCATCACATTTACATTAAAAAAATTTATCCTTAAATTTCGTTGAAGATGAAGTACCAACACTAGAAGATGATATTCTATAAATAATTGATAAATTACTTCATAAATATGAATAAAATTAAATATGTATGGTACTTGGACATATAAAATACAAAAACTTACCTTATGTACTTGAGCGGGAGAAATGCTTTTGGAGTTGAAAAATCTTGAAATACGCAAGCTAGAAGTAGAAAATATTGTTGCACAAAGTGAAAAATAATGCTTCAAGAATCAATTTTTAACCAAAAATTCAAATACCAAAACACAAATGAAGAAGATAAATCTGAAATGCAGAGAGTCATAAATTAATTTTGACAAATCTATTGCACTACATTCATATCAACCAAACCTCTAACTCTTTGGTAAATCTTAAAACCTTGTGCAAAGTAAATCTAAAATTTTGGTATACAAATTGTTTCCGCTGCAAACTCTTTTCTCTTACGAGTGTTATCTTCAAAAGGTAATTACTTGTGAAGAAATTTTGAAAAACCCTAGTGAGTCTATTCACCCCCCTCCCCCCTCTAGACTCACTTCATAACCCATCAGAACCAACAGTATCATAAAATTTTATATTTTAATCCATTTTTAAATTTTTTAATAAAATAAAATATACGCTGGTTTATACAAAAAACCGTATACGGCATCGATTAAAAAATTGACATATATAAATTAATATATTATGTCGGTATTGATGTAGCAAATACTGGTATTGTACTCAGTTATAGAGGTATATACTCGGGTAATTGTATACGAGGCCAGACGTTCCCGAGCTTAGGTTAGTATTCTCAGAATGTCCCAAAAGTCCCCCCTTCAAGCATTTAATGCACCTTATATAGAAGTCGGGAAGAAATACATTTTGAGCTTCTGGCATGCTAGCCATGCGTCTCCCATGCACCGGTCACAAGGACGCGAGGTCATAATGGTCCCGCGTGTCTCGAGATTCTTGACACCCGCATACAAATTATGTGATTGTACCATGCGCTCGGGTCGTATTTCTCTTTTAGTACTAGTGTCCCATGCCCGAGAATAATCTTCCCAACCACATGAGGTCGGGAAACCATTCAAAGTGGAAAATACGCTCTACTAACTCGGAGAACCTCTCTCCCACCAGGATCAGGTCGGGAAGCACAAAGATGGTTGGTTGTGCTTGGGAAACGAACCCTTGGTTCCCTTAACTGATACCAAACACACATATAAATATACGAATAGGGTATAATCCCTATCAGGTACTTTACACGTCACTATAATAACCAACTTAAAATAGAAAAAAAAATGACATAAAATCCTATAATTGTAGTAGTGCTGGCTGATTTGGTATCATGCATTTTTTAAATATGGATAATTCTTCAACTATATATGATCTTAACCTATTTTTCAAAATTTTAAATGTATTAATTAAACAATTGCCTGATTTGGTAGCTAGCTAGCCCCTTCTGGTCTCTCCTAATCTCAAAGAGAGAGAGAGAGAGTGGAAGAGAAATGAGAGGCCCAAAAAATGGCAGCCTCACATTGTTGTGAATATGTACAAACACAAAACAGCTCTTAGCTTTAGCCGTGGGTTGGGTCTCACGTACTCTTACCTTATCCTATCTTCATTTTCTATATCCTCACCTCACCTCACCTCACCTCTCCCAACATTTAAACTTATACTACCTCTCCTTTAATTTGTCTCTCTATCAACCCTTTTTGCTTAGCTTGCTCCTCTTTTCTTCACTTCATCACATCACTGCTACCAACTCCCGGCCACTCTCTAATTCTCCTCTCTCTCTATAGCTCTCTCTCTCTCTATATATATATATATATGTGTGTGTAAAACAAATTCTTTTTCATGTCCGTCCTTCAATTCCCATAGTAATATACTAATATAACTCCACTCACTTGAATTTGCTAGTAACATATATATGTCTTCTTACCATATATAATTATAGCATTTGGGAATTGGTGTGTATTGAATTGAAGTAGCAGATTAAAGTTTGCTCAAAAATGGCTCCAAAAGCAGGAAAGGCTAAGCCACACAAGGCCAAGGGGGAAAAGAAGAAGAAGGAAGAGAAAGGTGTGTATATATATGTGCACTGTAATCTATCTTATCTTTATTTCTATCAAAAAATTTTCATTTATCTTCAAATTTTTTTACTTTTTTTTTTTTTACAAAATATTCTTCCATTAGTTTTATCAATATATATATATATATATATATATATATATATATATATATATATATATATATATATACTTAATGTCTAATGTATTCAACTATCGGTCTATCTAAATTTTATTCTTTAATTAATTAAATTAAAGATGAAAGCTCATTAACATGTTTGGTTGGTGTGAGTGACGCCATGGCGGTGTACTTTCATCTCACCTCATTTCGTGGTCTAACAAAAAAGATGAAAGTTTAATACAATTTTCGGTTTAAAAAATTATTATTTTTCAGTTTGCTCAGCTCATTTGAGTAGGGAATATATATAATTTGTAATTATTAACTAAGTAGGTTCTTTTTTTTTTTTTTTTTAATGAAACAATTGATTAAGGAAGTTTACATGTTAAGTTATTCATCAAATATTAATACTGTGTTTAGCTTTTAATTTTATTCAACCAATAATATTTACATTTTTACTTATCGGTAATTAATTAATGTAATTTCAACTTAACTACCATCATTTTTTAAATTTTATTATAATTATTATATGTGTCAATCAATTAACTTGTTTTTTTTTTTAATCATGAAGAAAAACTTTCACCTAAATAACTTTTTGTACAGTGCTGCTAATGCACCGAAATATTTATTGTTACTTATTGTTATTATTATTATTATTATTATTATTATTATTATTATTATTATTATTATTATTATTATTATTATTATTATTATTATTATTATTATTATTATTATTATTATTATTAGGGATAAGAGTCAAATATGCCCTTAAACTATAAGTCAAAATGCAATTAACCCCATAAATTAAGAAAAACTTCAATTAACCCCTTTATCTCTTCACTTTCATGTAATTTAACCCATAACTTATTAAAGTTGTGCAATTAAATTATTTTGTAGATAAACGCCGTAATAATAGGTAAAATTGTAATTTTAAAATAAACTTAAAATAAATAAATAAATAAATAAAATTTTGAAAGGAAAATTTAAATAAATAAATAAATAAATAAAAAAGAAGATTGCCGGCTTCTCCTCAAAGGAGAACCCGGCAATCTGGACGGAGAAGCCTGCCCAGGCTTCTCCGTCCGTCTTCTCCGTCTCCAACTGGACGGAGAAGCCAAGACTGGTTTCTCCGTCCAGAGTTGGACGGAGAGTTGTATTTTTTTTATTTATTAATTTGTTTATTTGAAATAAATTATCGTTTTTAAATTTTAAGTTTTTAATTTTTTTTAAAAAAAATTACCAGTTACCTACAGGCAACATGTTAATTAACTTAATTGCATAAAAATTGAACTTAAAGAGCCTAATTGGAGCTTTTCTTAGTTTAGGGGGTTAATTACACTTTGTCTTATAGTTTAAGGACCTATTTGACCCTTATCTATTATTATTATTATTATTATTATTATTATTATTAAAATTCAACATTTTTTTCTACAGTTTTGCCAACTGTTATAGAAATATCAGTGGAGACACCTGAATCGCAAGTGACGCTTAAGGTGAGTACAAAAGAATGAAAAACTCCTTTGAAACTAATTGTAATCTCTTTATATGTAAAGAAATTAAATTAATCATTAATTTTACAAAAATGAAAAAGAAATTTCATTTTAGGTTCTATGATTATTAGCATACATTTAATTTGACTTATGAGTTTTAAAGTTGTCAATTTCAATCCACAACAATTCAATTTTTTGTCAATTCAATTCATCATGCCAAATTGCCTTTTTAATGGGTTTAGAATTGTTGAAATTATGAGGGTAAAATTGTCTTTCCAAAATTATGTAAAATGAAAATTTGAGAAAAATCCTCCCTGGCAATGGATGGAGTCTTATCGTTACAATGCTACACGTCAAGAAGATGAAGCTTTCATCTTACCACCTGCATACCCATGCCCATTGCCGTCACATCCTTAATGCCTACTCTGCTCGCTCCCGGCTATCCTGTTACCAAGAAGAGAGGGAAGGGTAGTGGCCGACAGGTTTGCCTCCCTACCCTCTGCATCACCAAGAATTTCCAGGTCACGCGGGAGCTTGGCCATTGCACCAACAGTCAGACTGTGGAGTGGCTCCTCCACTGCATTTACCATTTTCTTTTAACCTCTAGCTACATGCATGGCCATCGCGGAGTTTCTCAGCACAATGAACCTCTCTGTCTTGCCCTCACTGCTGCCTTACTACCCTCAAATTTTGGCGGAGGTGCCGGAGATAGAGCATCTCCCGATGCATGATGCGCTAGGACCAATGTCATTTGCGGCTCTATTGATGTAGACGGAATTTTGGAAAAATAATTTTACGCTCATAATTTTCGTAATTCTAAACTTGGACAACTTCTAACTGGCAATTTGGCCAGATGAACTGAATTTGACAAAAATTGAATAGTTGTGGATTGAAATTGACAACTTTGAAACTCGTGGACCCAAATTAAAAGTACCACAATAATTATAAGACCAAAGTGGCATTTTTCTTACAAATATTATTAATTATTTTTTACTTGTATACTTTAAATTGAAAAATTTTACAATACTAGATGTTGAGAATGCTGACTATTATAAATAAAAAAGATAGTGACAATTTTGTAAGTGATTAAAAATATTATTCTATTTAAAATATCATTACCCATTTTTATTTATAATATCCGACATTCTTATTATTATTATTTTTATCATAGATTTGTTCAATTATAAATATACTAGTAATTTGCTAGTGTAATGCACCGATAATTTTTTTTTAAATTAAAACAAATTTAAATAAATCAGATTTTAGTGGATTTTATTTTTTAAATAAAAAAAATCCACTAAAAATTGATTTATTTTAATTTGTTTTAAAATATTTTTATATATAATTTCTAAAATTTTAAAACCCGTAGAGGTAATAATGCCGTTTTTTTTTTTCTACATATTTTCAAATCTATACATATTTAATAAAAATGTAACTATCATTTAAAGTTCCTGCCAAAACTATTTTGTTATTAACATGCATGAGGCTTTGGGTCACGAATATGTATTAGCTAGTACACTATATATTTATTGCTCAAAAAAGTAATATTAGCCATTTATATTTATAATATCTGACATTCTTATTACTGTTCATCATAGAATTTATCGACTTGAAGTATATTGTATGGTCATATTCTATATTCTACGAATATATAAACAAGGAAAACATTATTCATTGAAGGGAATATCGACGGACAGGATCTTAGACGTGAGAAAGTTATTAGCTGTCCATGTTGAGACATGTCACTTGACCAACTACTCCTTGTCACATGAGGTACGTTTAAATGAGCTTTTTACTCTATAGTATCATACCATATATACTTATAATTTCTTAGGTCATTTTCATTATTCCTAAAGAATTAATCAGTTTTGTTTATTTGATTAACACTTTATTTTAAGAATTATTTTTATGTTTAAAATTGATTAAATTAATTTCCTAACTATTAAAAGTTTGCTACCTTTCATTAATCATAATATTTAGATTTTAGAGTGGCATATTTTCAATAGTGATGTATCAAATCTAATAGTTTATAAACTCAATTATAAAAAATGCAATAGGTGCGAGGACCAAAGCTCAAAGATTCAGTGGAAATTGTGTCTCTTAAGCCTTGCCACCTCACTATGGTTGAAGGTATATTCCTATATTCTAAAGAATTATCAATTATGCTACATTCCCTTTCATATATCTCATAATATTTGTTTCAATATAATACTCCGTATTATTTAATTATTTTTATATTTAATTACTAACTAAATAATAAGTTAATGAAAATAGTTTTTATCCCACTAGACAATGAATATTATTAAGAAAATTTAGGAAGAAAAAAATTATTTCTATTCCAAATCCTAATAATTATGGACCGAAATTGGAAAAGTTATCTTATTACTTTTATCATAATATATTATCATAATAAAAATAAATATTATTAAGAAAATTTAGGAAGAAAAAATATATTATTAATCTTAATATTTAATTAATACTCCGTAATATTTAACTGTTTGGTATGACATTTCACGCAACATTCGTACCCTGACTACTATTTACTTACAATAGTCCGTAAAAAAAGTTTGATATTTAGAAAATGAATTTTATATTAAATTTTTGGAATAGAAAAAGTTACTCTTAACATTTTACGTAAAGTCAAAATATTTTTTTCTTAACCAATTTGTAATATTTACTCATTAATTTTAATGAATTTTTAATAATCAATAAAAATTGTATATAATTTCTATGTATATAAAAATTTTCCATTAATAAAAATTAATCAATATAAAAATCAAGAAAAAAAGTTTTATAAATAATGATAATTATTTATAAAATTATCATTATCTCTTTTTATTTAGTGGTAAAACATAAACACGCTATATATTTTTTGAAATGGTAGAAAATTTCTAAAAAGAAAAAAAAAATTATAATCATCAGCTTGAATCACTAAGTTGTGGGCCCCACAAATTTCATATTGCTACAGTCTGAAAGGGGTGAATTTGATTTGTAACCCTAAAATTTAAATCATTAGCATTTCCACCCATCTTGTTTTCATAATTTAAATCATATGAATTTATTAATACTTGAGGGTCTCAAATGTTATTATTTCAACCCTCAGGGATCCAAGTGAAATTATCCCCGAAATGAAATTTAAGACAGGGCTAAATTTGGAAATTTACATGGAACTTTTTTAAAAATTTGGCAGAGCAATATACCGAAGAACAGATAGTTGCTCACATCAGACGACTCCTTGATATAGTAGCATGCACCACGTCATTCGGCGGTTCATCTTCTTCCCCCAAATGCACCGGTCGAGCCGGGTCCAAGGATCCCGGTTCGAGCTTGAGCGATGCCTCCGAAACGAAGAACACCAAGACCAAGGGGGCTGAGCCGAAGAAACCCGGTTCACCCACATCCGACTGCCAGAAGGCCAACCCGGATGGAAACGCCGGCGGCGGAGCCGCCGCCGCCGCCGCCGAGGCTGAGAAAGGAGAGCCGTCGATGATGTGCCCGCCGCCTCGTCTCCGCCAGTTCTACGACTTCTTCTCCTTCTCTCACCTCACGCCGCCGATCCAATGTGAGCATTCACAGTGCCTCGCACATTTACGCGTGTTCGACTTCTCAAATAGCCAAATGCATTCATATGCTTTGAGTCTGTATATCTGTTTGGTTTACTAATAATTCTTTGGGTTTTACAGATATTAGGAGATCAAGTAGGCCGTTTCTCGAGGATAAAACAGAAGATGATTATTTTCAAATTGATGTGAGCTTCTTTAGCTTTTCTGTCTCTTGCTATGTCGTAGTTGTGGCTATTACTGCTGAATTCCCGGAATACATTGATTCCTGTGACCGAAAATTTCACTTTTGGTAACTGAGTAAAAATCCTGACTATTATACATGAATCACATTTGGATAATTAGGTATATGACTATGTAATTTGTAGTACATTTAGTCCTGCCGTCTAATTTCTTGGCAAATTATTGCTGAAAGTGCTTCTTCCGGAAGGAGCACTGCATTTGCTTCTTCTAGAAGGAGCACTTCCGGCAATAGTTGGCTAGGAAATTGGATGGCAGGGCCAAATGTGATACAATTACATAGTTATGCATCTAATTAGAAAATTTTAATAGTCAAGGACCAAATGTGATTCATGTATAATAGTAAGGAGACCAAAAGTGAAATTTATTCTTCATCTTAATCATGTTCTGCATTGCTGCGTTTGTCAGGTTCGTGTTTGCAGTGGCAAGCCAACAACTATAGTTGCTTCAAGCAAAGGTTTCTATCCTGCTGGGAAGCGCATTCTTTTGAGTCACACTTTGGTTGGTCTGTTGCAGCAATTAAGCAGAGTCTTTGATGCGGTGAGCTAAACTACTTGAAAATGCTTAGAACAAAATTGTTATGTTTCAAATTTCAATCCATGTATACTTAGTTCATTTCATATGAGCTATGCCTTAATTACGCTGGTTATGTTATGTTATGTTTATCAGGCTTACAAGGCTCTCATGAAAGCTTTTACTGAGCACAATAAAGTAAGTAAAAGAGATTATAAAGCTGTTTTGGTACCTAACCAGAAATAACAAAAAAAAAAAAAGAAGACAAATTCTGATAAGTATTCATTTTGTTTCAGTTTGGGAACCTACCTTATGGATTTCGAGCAAACACGTGGGTTGTGCCTCCTTTTGTTGCTGAGAATCCGTCCAATTTCCCACCACTTCCCACGGAAGATGAAAACTGGGGAGGAAATGGAGGTGGACAAGGAAGAGATGGTAAGCATGATTACCGACCTTGGGCAAAAGAATTTGCGATTCTGGCAGCAATGCCTTGCAAAACAGATGAAGAAAGACAAATCCGAGATAGGAAAGCATTCCTTCTTCACAGTTTATTCGTCGATGTCTCTGTTACGAAGGCAGTTGCTGCAATAAAATGTCTTGTGGATGGTGTTCAGGGTTCCCCACAAAATTCGAGCTCTTCAACTTGGTATGAAGAAAGAGTTGGAGATCTTCTTATCAGTATAAAAAAAGATGCACAAGATGCAAGCAGGAAAACTGATAACAAAAATGATGGGACTCTGGTTCTTGACATGCCACTAGATGAACTTGCAAGGAGGAACTTACTAAAGGGAATAACTGCAGATGGGAGTGCAACTGTTCATGTTAGTATATATTTTCATTTTCTATTGCCTTGGCTTATTTTATTTTATTTTATTTTATTATTTATTTATTTATGAAAGATGCTCTTATTACTGCTTGAGGTAATTCATATCACATTTAATTGCTGAGTTTTTTTTCCATACAGGATACTTCCACGTTAGGTGTAGTCGTTGTTAGGCACTGTGGCTACACTGCCATTATAAAAGTTGCAGCTGAGGTTAACTGGGGAAGTAATCCAATTCCTCAAGACATAGAAATTGAGGACCAGACAGAGGGAGGTGCAGGTGCACTGAATGTCAACAGGTTGAAAATTGAACTTGGTTTACTGTGTTACTTTGTTGCATGCTTGATCTGGATAATAGCAGTAAGTATTGGATTCTGAATATGGAATAGCAATAGTCAGTCTGTTTTTTTGCTTGTTATTTTGTAGCTTGAGAGTGCTGTTGCACAGATCTTCCACACCTCAATCACCTAGCCCAGTACAACGATCACATTGCCTAGATGTTGAAGATTTAAGTACAGTTTTGGTAAGGCAGGTTCTTGGTGAAAGTTTACAGAAACTGCAGCAAGAAGACACTAAGCAAACAAAATCTATTAGATGGGAGCTGGGGGCATGCTGGGTGCAGCATTTACAAAGTCAGACTTCAGGGAAAACTGAATCTAAAAAAGGTGATGAGGCTAAGGTGGAGCCAGTGGTAAAAGGCCTTGGGAAGAATGGTGGACTCTTGAAGGATATTAAGAAGAAATCAGATGACCGGAGCAACAAAACTGATTCGGGAAAGGAAGTTGCCTCCACTAACAGTTCTGCTGTGAACAAGGATGAATTAGAGAAACACGAGGAGGAGAAGGAAATCTTGTGGAGAAAGCTGCTTCCTGAGGCAGCATATTTGCGCCTCAAAGAATCAGAAACTGGTCTTCACCTTAAGGTGCTCGCAGCCTTTATAACAGTACATATACGTTTCTATTCCATTCTATAAGAGTGCTGCAGGTCATGTAGCAACCTTTATCTTCAAGTAGTCATCCTTGAAATATGATCTGAGGATGTAATATACCAGAAACCACTCAAGCCTCTTATCTAGAAACATATAAAAATGAATTATTTTACTTAATCATATCTACCTCTGTTGACTAAATGTTTGGTTCAATTACAACTGACAGTCACCAGATGAGTTGATTGACATGGCACATAAATACTATGCTGATACTGCTCTTCCAAAACTGGTTAGTTCTTGTATATATAAACATTATCACCACACTTACTTAAAATTTCATCATAATTTGTGATATATGCCATTCCGAACATTACTTACAGGTGGCTGATTTTGGTTCCCTGGAACTTTCTCCTGTGGATGGAAGGACATTGACAGATTTTATGCATACTAGAGGCCTACGAATGTGCTCTTTGGGACACGTGGTACTTTATTCATTTCTTTGCTTTTCTTATAGATTAATTGCTGGTTCTTTTTGTTTTGTTTCATTCTTGTAGTCCTCTTTCCATGTAATTTGTTAATCAGTAATCAAGAGCCTATACAGCTTAAAAAGGAACAAAAGAAGAAAATGATCAGTAATTGTACAAATGCTCAAAAATGAAGTGTGTATCAGTGCATGGAAAATTTGGAGCTAGACGGGCCTTTAACCTTTGCAATGATATGATCCTATGTTTTTATTTTTTTATTTTATTTTATTTTTTTTTTAACTATTTTAAGTAAAGGATTAGTGAATGGCCTTCCATCTCAAGCCCATTTCTTAGTTTTCTTCCGAAATGATGGAGAAGATTGAAAGGAAAAGGAGGGATGCCACCTAATCTAAAGCTATCATTTGCAACCTCTCTGAGATTGGCTTCCTTCTTTCTGAACTGATTCAATCAGCTGAAAATCAAGGACATTAAGTGAGGGACAATCATCACAAAAACAATATGGTCTGACTTGTTAGGATTTAATTAGCAAATACGCAGATGGTAGTCCCATGCATGCTTTGGTGAATGTCTTTTCTTTTAACTAATTCATGCACATATGCATCTATATGTATATACATACACACACACACACACACACACACACACACACACATATGTGTGTGTGTGTGTGTGTGTGTGTGTGTGTCTGTGTATAGATCATTGGGACATAAAAGTAAAAGATAACCTTCAACCAAACATGTTAATATTACATACCCCAATCTTAACCAAACACAATTTTTACACATTCATAAAAATCTAATAACATTTTCACAGGTAATATGACCTTTCAGTGAACCAAACGCTTGAGTGTAAAATTACACAAAATAAAAAGTACTACGTACAAAAAAGAAAATGGGAAACAACTATTTATACACTGAAAACTTTATAGGTTGGAGCTGCATAACATAATGTTTACTTAATAAGGTTGGGAAGAAGGGTAACTTCAACATTGAAATAGAAGTCCAAGAATATAGCAATGGTGTTAGATGATATGTCTAGATATCTCTATTGGTTGAAGGTGAAAAAATTTACTAATGTTTGAGGTTCCATTTTTTTCTAAGGATGATCTCGAAACTTCCACAACACTTCTGTTTTCATTTTTTTGTATCTTATTCATGGTTTTTTTTCCCCCTCTTCTTCTGGCCTTTATCAACATTCTTGATGAATGTTCAAGAAAAATTAACATACCATGACAAAATGTTCCACTACAAATTGGAGTACACCATTTTCTTTAGATAAATGATACTGGCATTCAATGGGCCAACTCTGTGATTCAGGATAAAGTTTTGGCTCTTTCATATAGAACTATTGGAGATAGGATTTATTGTGGACGTTAAAAATTTTGAAACTTATTTTTGGTCTGCATAGCTCTGTAATTTATTCTCATAATTTTGTTTATATTGAGCTTTGACACTTATTTGGTGGCTCCTTATTAGTTACTCCGTATTAGGCTATTTTGATTTATTTTATTTTTTGGGTGTGTATAAGGCTTTTTGTAAATGAGGTTTAGGGAGGTCTTGGGAAACCTTGAAACAAATGAGTCTAATTTAGAGTTTCCTTCAATTTTCCGTATGGCTTTGCTTCTTTACCTCTAATTTTGTCACTACGCTTTCATTCATCAACACATATATTCCATTTAGTCATTTTCTTTAGATTTGTATTTATGAGCAAGCTCTCAATCAGATAAAAGTTAGTGATTTAATGCACATACTTTTGGATTAATTGGAAGTCTCCCGGTGGTGCTGTTTCTTTGAATGGCATCTTAGGTAGGCTCAAACTTGTATATATTCATCGCAACTCACCATCATACCTTCTAATTTGACTATGACTTTTATTACATTGTTCTTTGCTCATTTTATTCAATTACTCCTACTTCAACTTTTATATATTTTAATCTAATTTTTTATGTTATACAACTCATGACAGGTGGAGCTTGCAGACAAGCTTCCTCATGTACAGTCACTCTGTATACATGAGATGGTTGTTAGAGCTTACAAACACATATTGCAAGCTGTTGTTGCAGCTGTGGATCATATTGCTGATATGGCTGGGGCAGTAGCTTCATGTTTGAACGTTTTGCTAGGGACACCTCCTGCTGTAAATACTGATGCAGACATCAGCAATGATGTTGAGTTGAAATGGAAATGGGTGGAAACTTTCCTTTCAAAGCGGTTTGGGTGGCAATGGGAGGATGAAAACCGTCATGATCTCAGAAAATTTGCCATTCTCCGTGGACTTTGCCACAAAGTACACTTTTCTGATTCAACAGAAATTGCAGTTGTTAATAAGACTCTTCCTGGATCAGTATAATATTAAACAAAGTTGTTTTTTCAGGTTGGACTTGAGCTTGTTCCCAGAGACTATGATATGGATTCTCCATTTCCCTTTAAAAAATCAGATATCATAAGTATGGTCCCTGTATACAAGGTAGGCATACTCATTTCTTAATTTGGCATGTTAGATTAGGAGGAACTCAGGCAGTTTTGACAGCATTAAGTATTTTTAACAGCATATTGCATGCTCATCGGCGGATGGACGCACACTGTTGGAATCATCAAAGACTTCCTTGGACAAAGGGAAATTGGAGGATGCCGTAAACTACGGAACTAAGGTTATAATGCATATCCTAGTTAAACAACTATTTTGAGTATGATTTGAGGCTTGAAACTGATGTCTATTAAAATTTGAAGGCTTTATCAAAACTTGTGTCAGTCTGTGGTCCTTATCATCGAATGACAGCGGGTGCTTATAGTCTTCTAGCAGTTGTACTGTATCATACTGGCGATTTCAATCAGGTATGAGGTTTATTTCTTTTCAACTTGTTTCACTGGGCCAATGATATGCTAGCATATAATGCAATTTACTAGTGAAGTTAAATGTTATTTTGTTCTCATTTGATGATAATCCTGTCCCAGAGTATTAACACAAAAATACATAGATAAAGTACCATAAATGTATCCCCACTTGATGTAATTTGACTCTTGAATAAGGTTTTAGCAAAGGCAACTAGTGTTTCTGATACGATCCCACATCGGCTCCACAAGAGATTGTGGAGTGGTACTTAAGTTGGGGCCAAACCTTCACTCATGAGCTAGCTTTTGCGGTGTAGTTAGGGTCTTGGTTTGAGTGCCGTATCAGTTGCTGCCTTGTCAGATCCTGTCTCAACATTGGTTTAGCATTCATTCACTCATCTGTAGGCTTATTCAATCATATGAACACAGTAACAGAGTTTGGCATGGCATACTGTGGGCAGACGTGCTCCATGAACTTTTAATTACTCATCTTTTGCAAAACTTCCCTAATAGACCTATATGCGATATTTCCCATTCTAGTTTTATTGAAGCCTTTAAAAGAAGGATGGGCTGAAGAAAGCTTTCTTTACACATTTGATGCTGACATGAATGGAATAGCTAATAGGAAAAAAAAAAAAGAAAAAGTAAAGCAGTAGAGGATGTAACTCCATGTTTGTTAGATAAACTACCATTTCACAGATAATTAACTGCAACCATTCAATATGCTAGATATGTAGTCTACAATTATTCTGCTTCTATCTTTAATTGTATTTTATTTTTCTTTGGATGTCAGGCTACCATCTATCAGCAAAAAGCTTTGGATATTAATGAGAGAGAACTAGGACTTGACCACCCAGACACAATGAAGAGTTATGGTGATTTAGCAGTTTTCTACTATCGGCTCCAACATACAGAGTTGGCCTTAAAGTATGTGCCATTATGTGCCTCTCTTTTATAAGGGTTTCCCATCATAAGTATGAGTTAATGCTGATCTTTCTTGTAGCTTACTGCTTACTTGAATATTTTGCTTTGATAAATCTTTTTCCTTTTTTCTGTGCTGTCCCATATAAAAAATGTAGTTAATATAGTTACACAAGAAATTTCCTCACACCTTGAATTGATTATATATTAATTAATTTAACTTGATGCAAGATTAGAACTTTCAAGGTGAAATTTTTGTTTTTCAGTTCTATGCTTCAAGTAATCAGTATTTCTTTTGAGAAAAATATCATTCAATTAAGATTCAACCTGCACTCTGGACATGTGATGTCCCCATGATTAAATAATAGTTGCAAAATTTGATGAGCATTGTGATTAAGTCACTACACTATAAGCTAGTTTATTGGCTTTGGTAAACACTCAAGAAATGGATGATGATATTACATCAAGTGATTACTTGTACTAGTGAATTACTCCATACCTTTTTGTTCAAGTTTCACTGATTGGTGCTGGATTTGGCATCTTTATCACATTTATCCTTATGGCTAAAGATTAATGATTTTTGGTTCAAGTTTCACTGATAAGTGCTACATTGGCATCGTTACCACATTTACCCTTATGACTAAAGATTTATGACCTTATGGGTGCTTCTCTATCCTCTGTTTAGGTATGTCAACCGTGCGTTGTATTTGTTACACCTAACATGTGGACCTTCTCACCCAAATACTGCTGCCACCTATATTAATGTCGCAATGATGGAAGAAGGTCTGGGAAATGTCCATGTTGCACTCAGGTATCTTCATGAGGCTCTCAAGTGCAACCAAAGGCTTCTTGGAGCTGATCATATACAGGTAATCTCTCTCTCTCCATTTGATTTGTGCATGAGATTGACAAGTGCAAATTAATGACCTGTTTTAAGAGTCCCAAATTAAAAAAAATAAGAGAGAACATATGGGTTTATAAGGCCATGGGTTATATTAGCTATATGATTGAATTCAGTGTTGTAGTGTGGTTTGACCCATGTGCATTATAGCCTAGTTGAGTGACCTTGGCCCAGTTTTAGATTATAGCATGGTACTAGAGCCTGGTTCGGTCTAGATTAAAAAATGACCCAATTGTCCACTTGAGGGGTTAGACTAGCTAATTGATTTGATTCAGTCTTTTAGTGAGCACAGTTGAGTGCTGTAGTCTGTAGATTGTGTTTAACTTCTGCAAACTTTAAAAATTATCTTCTCAGTAACAGCATGAAGACCAAGGGGTGACTACGACATAGTATATGATTGCATGATTTGACTTCTACTTGAACATGCATTATATATGCCTGACAAATGTATCTGGTTTCTTCAGACTGCAGCTAGCTATCATGCTATAGCCATTGCACTTTCCTTAATGGAGGCATATTCGTTAAGTGTTCAGCATGAACAAACTACACTCCAGATACTGCAGGCTAAACTTGGTCCAGATGATCTACGCACACAGGTAATACAAGTTGCCGTTCTGGTAATACAGCATGATAACTTTTTGATAATACTTGTGTCAACTTCATCCAGAACTTTCTGCAGGATGCTGCTGCCTGGCTTGAGTACTTTGAGTCCAAGGCTCTGGAGCAGCAAGAAGCAGCACGTAATGGCACTCCAAAGCCAGATGCTTCTATCTCAAGCAAGGGCCATTTAAGGTAATTGAGCAACATACTCATTTTATTCAATTTTCCAAGAGATCTAAAACTAAAGGTGCCTAAGCAGGAGAATCAATTGTAACTAGCTTGATAGCCCAATTGTACTTTGCCTACCAGTTGAAGCGTTTCAACCAAAAAAGCAAAATTGTTGTATAGTAGTTGCTGGAACTGACAGTCTCTGAGTCTGATGTTCTTTTGAGTGTGGTTACAGTGTTGCACCATAGTTACTCTATCGATTACTTTCAGTTTGTTCTGTTAAGTAGTCAATTCAAACATGTAAATTATATATATACTTGCAAAAGACAAATGAAAGGGACTTTGGGTACCTAAAAGTTTGCTGCCTCAGATTTTGTCTTCCAGTTATTTCACTATGAATAATGGAAGTTATAGTTTTGCATTTGCAAAATCTCAACTCCTTTCCAGTATAGTAGTAGTTTTATGCTGTACGTTTTCACTACTTAAAGTTCCTTTTTTTTTTCTCCGTACTTGGTTAGTGTGTCGGACTTGTTGGATTACATAACCCCAGATGCAGAGATGAAAGCTCGAGAAGCTCAAAAGAAGCAAGCTCGAGCAAAGGTTGGAACTTTTTCTGCTAATTCAGGCCAAAATTTGTTCATTTCACTTTCATGCACTGATATATCTCGGTTAAACATCCTCTTTGATCATACAGGTAAAAGGCAAAACCGAGCAGAACGGGGGAACAGTTACAGAAGAATATCAAAAGGATGAAATTTTATCTCCAACTCATCCTGTGAGGGAAAACTCCAGTGATAAAGAGAATAAAGTGGAATTAGACAAGATATCTGATTCACAGCCTGTAGAGCCCATAAATAAGAAGCCTGATGAGATTTTCATGCAGCAGACACTATCAGAGCAAAATGAGGAAATAACGCAGGAAGATTCTTCCGAGGAAGGATGGCAAGAAGCTCTTCCCAAAGGCCGGTCACTAATGGGCCGTAAACCTTCTGGTTCTAGGAGGCCTAGCCTTGCAAAAATTAATACCAACTTTATGAATGCTTCTCATATCTCAAGACATCGTGATAAGCCCGCTAATTTTACTTCCCCGAGAAGACCTTCAAATGAGTCTGCTGCTTCATCTGGGTCTGCTGCTTCTGCTCTGAAGAAATTTGTAAAGAGTGCCAGCTTTGGCCCAAAGTCAAAGAGTGCTTCCATTACACCTGCTGGTACAGAGAAGCCCTCCAATCCAAAATCTGCACCAGCTAGTCCAGCTCTAAATGATCATGTAGCAAAGTCTAGTTCAATTATAAATTCTGTCAGTGTCCAGGCAGCTGGAAAACTGTTCTCATATAAAGAAGTTGCTTTAGCTCCTCCTGGTACCATTGTCAAAGCCGTGGCAGAGCAGAACTCTTCGGTGACAGATACAGCTCAAGCAGCATTGTCAAAAATCAGTGAAGGAGAACAAGCTAAGAGCCTTGTTGAAGAGAAACAAATTGAACCAGATGAGCACACCAATCAAACTGTCAATGAGGTGCAACACTGTAAACAGGGAGAAATTTCGGATGGCTTGAAGAATGCATCTTCTGAAAAGAAGAAAGTTGAGGAAATATCGAGTTCTTCCCAGAGCACTGAAGGAAACTCTGAGATCTCTGATTCTGGATCCCAGAATGATGGTTCTTCAAACAATTCAAAAGCCAGTCCAAAAAATGAGGTGCTTGAAAAGCAAGTTGATAAATGTTTGGTGACTTCATCTGATCATTATGTGGCAGAAAACAACACTTCACCTCAAGAGAAGAACAATTTGATCTTAAACGAACAAACACCTGAAAAAGAAGATGCTAGTCAAAAGGATGATAACGGAGATGTGAGTTCACTGCCGATTGAGGGTGACAAACAAGGTGACAGTTCACATAATACTTCACCTCAAGAATCAGAAAAGCAAGGTGATGCAGAGTCTGTAAAGGAGACATCCAAGAAACTTTCTGCAGCTGCTCCTCCATTCAACCCATCCACAATTCCAGTTTTTGGATCCATTCCAGTGCCAAGTTTTAAAGAGCATGGGGGAATATTGCCCCCACCTGTTAACATTCCACCTATGCTTACTGTCAACCCCATTCGTAGATCCCCGCATCAGTCAGCAACAGCAAGAGTTCCATATGGTCCACGCTTGTCAGGTGGCTATAATAGGTCTGGAAGTCGAGTTCCACGTAACAAACCTGCTTTTCACAATGGTGAACATAATGGGGAGGCGAGTCACTTTAACATTCCCAGAATAATGAACCCACATGCAGCTGAATTTGTCCCTGGCCAACCTTGGCTACCTAATGGATATCCAGTTGCTTCAAATGGTTATGTGACTTCACCAAATGGTGTTCCTCTTTCCCCTAATGGTTATCCAGTATCCCCAAATGGCATGCCAGTCTCTCCCAATGGTATTCCAGTGACTCAAAATGGTTTGCCTGCATCTCCAGTTGGTTCGGTAGAATCTCCATCATCTGTAACCGTGGAAGCCACCCCTGAAAATGAAAATGCAGCTGAGACAGATGAGAACACTGGTTTGCCTGCTTCTCCAGTTGGTTCAGTAGAATCTCCATCAGCTGTAACTGTGGAAGCCACCCCTGAAAATGAAAATGCAGCTGAGACAGATGAGAACACAGCAGAGCCCTCCAATAATGTGGCAGCTGCTGACTCAGATGTGACAAATGCTGAAGCCCAACCAGTAGCTGTTGAGAACACACATTCTGATAAATCTGGAGTAGATGAAAAGTCCGACTCTGAAAATGGAGAAAAACATAAATGTGCAGTTGAACCAATCAAGGAAACTGCAGCAAAAGAAATCTGCAGTAATCTAGCTGTGGAGGAGAAGGCAGCCAAGCGTTGGGGAGATTACAGTGATGGGGAAAATGAGATTATTGAGGTCACAAGTTGAAAAATGTATGATCTTTCGATAGATTGGCCTCCTGGTCAATAATTGAATACCTGCAACAGATATGTGACAACCTATGATTCATCAAAGGCCAGGATATGAATTTGAAAAATCTTTTCCAGGTTTGTAATGCATTTGACCTGGAAAATGCTGAATTTCAGTTACAAGTTGAGGTTTTCAAAGCAAAGCCTTGGAAAGAGAAGGCACTGGTGGCACAAGGAAATTTATGAATGAGAATGAAGAAAAAACAGTGAGGATTCTGCATCACAAGATGTACTTGGATTGAGTGTTAAAGACTCCCTTTCTGTGGCCTATGTGCAATAGTTAGAACTCATAATACATTTGCTTAGTCATTAATAACAAACATTGTAATTTAGCAGAGGAATTTGTTTTATGGTTACATGGATTTTGCATTCATTGTCATCCTGATATATTATGCAGTATAATGTGGGCTGCAAATCTACTGCTCTTTTAAATTGAATCTATACTTTTTAGCAACTTAATTTAAGTAAAAGAGTATTCATTGTAACAGTACAAGCAGCGCTTCAATGTATGGTTTGGATGAAGAACGGATTCATAGTTGTTCCTGCTGTAGTTTAGGTTTCCTTTATCGAGTCAATGCTACTATTGTTATACTACCATAGTTTACCTTGCAAGGTGAATTAAGTTAAATTATTTTTTTTTTCCTTTTTTACAAATAAAATTAATATATAAAAAATATATCATTAAAACTCTCTAATTAAGATATTTCAAATAACACCCATATTGATATTTTTATATTTTTATATTAATGTTTTAAAAATAAAGAGAATAAGAATAAGGTAGAAAAGTATAATAAAATATAAAACTGAAAATACCACGAACCATATGTTTGATGCATTCTGTCAAGGACAACATGGTAGTTTGGAAGCTGCTTAATTGCATACACAGATTTGACTCCATCCATCTTATAACATACATAAAACATGTGTATATATTTGTTTTATAATCAACCCATGCAGCAAGCTTAGTGACATATATATGTCACTAAGCTTGCTGCATGGGTTGATTATAAAACAAATATATACATATGTTTTATGTATGTTATAAGATGGATGGAGTAAAATCTGTGTATGCAATTAAGCAGCTTCCAAGGCTATATAAATGTGGTTTTTTTTTTTCATCTCACAATATAATCAACAAAGAATTTAGAAATCATTACATTTTTGTGCACAGTGAGCAAAGATCTAGCCGCTGTGTTCAGTTGAGTAGTTATCATGATTTACATTCTCCTAGATACTTTATCGGGTCGAGGCGTGGGGCCCTTGAGATTGGGGATTCAACGAAGTGAGAGAAGAAGAGGAGAATTGAAGTATTTAGGGACTAGGGTCTTTATTTTGGGTGTATAGCAACAGTCACATGCAGCTTAGCTTCTGTTTTTGTTGCATTTCCCGGGCGGCCATCCAATTATTATGTCCGCTCACATATATAGCATCTACGCTGCGCTGATTAAAAGCTGCAGTTGCCGTCCCAACATTTGCCATCTCTGATCTCATATATATACAATCCATCTGTTCATTTAGGATGATCAATGGTTAAGAAATAAGTAAAAAAGAGTTCATAAATATTTCAAACTTTCAAAATTTGTAATATTTATATATTAAAAAATTTTTTTTTTTAATATTTTTCTTTATTTTCAACAATTAGTTCTACTATATCAATGATTGAATTGTACTAAAAAAAAATTCAATGATTAAATTTGTCAACAATTCTATATGATTTTCTGGAGAGTGGTGGTTCTCATGATCATATGAGAACTATAACCACTCTCCTATGAGTACATGAAAATCAATATGGTGCATTAAATAAAGCAGATATATTTATGAGTAGGATTAATTGAAAGACTTTAATATTCGCGTGTGCATATGGAGCGTATATAATTTTAATGATTTATATTTAAATAATTTTTTTAAGAGTTCTAACATGGGACATATAATTATCCAATATAAGACTAGCTACCCAACAATATCTGAAAATTAAATGTGAAAAAATAAAATAAAATTTGAAAGGAGTCTAAGAATCTACCTACCAAAGGCTGCAATCGATCAAAAAAGAAACTAGGATAGCTAGCAGAAGAGAATTGAAGATGAGAGGCGCAATATTGTTTTTTCTAGCTAGCTAGCTAGCAGGGTGAGAAAGAAGAAGAGCCATCTTTCTATATATAAGTGGATAGATGGAGCAAGCTTAGCGTGTGTGTGTGTTTATATATATATATATATATATATATATATATATAGAGGGATAAGATATGGTGCGAAGAATTTCTTGGGTGCGAACATGCGGTGAGATTTGAGCCGTTGATCAAATCTATATTAACTGCCCAAAGCAATGAAAATTAAAAAAAAAAAAAAAAAAAAAAAAAAAAAAAAAAACGCACATCTTGGAAGAAATTAAAGAACAAATTGTAAAAATGACGCAATTTAAGTGTTATAAAGACGCACCTTACCTTAAGTCTTAACATCGCGCAACTTCAGTTTTTAAAATGGTGCACCTTAAGTGATACAAAGACTTACCTTAAGTAGTAAAACACGCACTTAATTGTTAAAATGGCGTACCTTATGTGTAGAACTTATGCACCTTAAATGTATAATAGATGCACATTAAGTGTATAATTGACGCACCTTAAATGTTAAAATTGTGCACCTTAATTGTTAAAAGGGCGCACCTTAAATGTTAAAATGACGCATCTTAAGTATTAACACGTCAGTACGACACACCTTAAGCATAGAAAACACGCATCTTAAGTTTGAACAATACGCAAAATGATCTAATTGCCACCACGTTTTTTTTTAATCCGTGTTCATTCTAGACGTTGATTTTGACAAGATCAATGGATAATTTCACCGCATATTTCACCTAGACACAACCTCCGCACATGATCTGTATTTTATATGTGTGTGTGTATTTCCAAGAAATTAATGAGGTGTAGGTATAGTACATATTTGTAGCAGAGATTATATTAATATTATCATGACACAAATATTAACACTCTTATCATCCAGTTATTGGCTACAAAATTTTAGCATACAAATCAAATAATTAAAAAATAATTTTAGTGAATAAGAAAAGGCCAAGCACCCTTCATTCTGTCACTATGAAAGCAAATGAAAAGCACAACATAAACAATTTGACATTTTTCTATTTTTGAATGAAGTTTCCCCAGAAAGATTGCCTAACTTAAGTTTCTATCATTGCATTGTAGTCAACCATACTAATTAAATTTAAATTAAACACATATCTATCTCCTAGATGATATGATGTAGTGCTGTGTATGTCAAACTGCATACCATGGTTAATTAAGTAAAAAAAAGAATTATTCAAGGGAAAAAAGCACTTTTGGTCCCTCAATTAGTATCACATTTGAAATGTTATCCCTATCTTTCAATTTGAACAAATTTGGTCCCTCAATTATTGAGACGGTTGTCAATTTAGTCCTTCTGTTAAGTTATCCAATTAACACCGTTTATACCATGGGCAAATTTGGAATTTCACATTTGAAAATGCACTTTTGGTCCCTCACCAGCCCAAGATTGATCTTTTGGAGGAATATTAAGCCAAAGATAAACAAATTAAAGTCCAATAATGAGACTTTCATATGAATTACTTCAACTACCGCGTTACCGTCAACGAAAAAAATAGGGAAGAATCACGAAATTCAAAGATGGCTTCGCAAGGGTCCAGAAAACTGAAGCAAGCTATACAGCAATACACACCAGTGCAGGTCCTAGCATGTGTTTGTTTAACGATTGGAAAACGTTTTTTTTCTTCTCCTTCTAAGAACTGATCAGCTTTACTGAAGCAGGTGTGGGACTGGCTTTTCAAATCCTGTGAAGTGAATGGCATAATTCTCCTTCACGAAGGTCTAATAGATGCCAAAGACATCGTGAGCTACATTGCGGGGGGAAAATGCAAGAAGTTATTAGTCGTGAAACTTCCCTCCTTGTCCATTTTGAATCAGCAAGGTCCAACTCAGCTGGCTTAGTGATCTGTATGTACTTTTTTTCCAGTACTCATTTTGTTTTCGAACGGCAAATCCAAGACTATTTCAGAAAAATCATACTTGTAATTTCTTGCTCGTTTGAACTTTTAGTTGATGAGGTGGAGTTAACAAAGACCAACTAGGCAAAGGACAAAATATTCGAGCGGTTTGTTGGACCGCTTTTAATCATGAAGGAGCAAATAAAGCAACTTCAACTGTAGGAAGACGAAGAAATTTGCCTTAGAAAGCTGCTAATGCATTGCAAAAATGACAGACCAGAGGGTTGGGACGAGATTGGATTTCCCTCCAGTGACAATGTCAAATTAGCCCAGTTACAAGCGATAATTAGGAGGTTAGCTCCAAATTCAAAGTTTCTCTTAATTTTACTATGCACTTGGCCGGCTTGAAAAGGAACATTTGCTATCACAGGTTACAGGGAATTGTTAGTTCTCTATCGCGTATACCTACATTTCGAAGGCGCTTCAAGAATCTGGTGAAGTTGTTATACATGGAGGCAATCGAGATTGGTGTTATTGATTGTCTCGTATGCCAACATTGAAGGTGCCACCAAGTCTGGCCATGGCAATGGCAGTAGATGCAGTAATGGTATAGACGACTCGAAGGATGGAATGCAAGTCCTGAGAATGAGCTTGGCTTTCAGGTAAATGGAAATGTTGTATGAATTATGATGATGACCATTCGTTGAAACTGAAGGTATATCATATTACATGTTCATTGTATTAGGCATGCAAGTCAACTCGTAGAGAATCATATACTCCGTATAATATGTTTTGTTGTGAATTTTAGCAATTAGCAATGCTGCTTAGTTGTAATCTAAGGTTTTATACATTTGTGGTTGGATGGTTTCGCCGAAGGTTTCAGGTTTAAGTCTAGTTCCAGGTAGTTGAAGTAATTCATATGGAAGTCTCATTATTGGACTTTAATTTGTTTCTCTTTGGCTTAATATTCCTCCAAAAGATCAATCTTAGGATGTTGAGGGACCAAAAATGCATTTTCAAATGTGAAATTCCAAATTTGCCCATGGTATAAACGGTGTTAATTGGATAACTTAACAGAAGGACTAAATTGACAACTGTCTCAATAATTGAGGGACCAAATTTGTTCAAATTGAAAGATAGGGATAACATTTCAAATGTGATACTAATTGGGGGACCAAAAGTGCTTTTTTCCCATTATTCAAAGTCAAGTGAAAAAGTAAGTAATAAATTGTTGTTCGGACTTCGGATGGTGTGGTATCATATCATTTCATTTTGTTTTCTTTTATTGTTTTCATCTTAAATATGAAAAAAAAATATTAAATTACAGTTTTGGTAATATTGAAGTAGTTAAAACAATGAATGAAAATTTTAGTGTTATTAGATGAAATAATATAATTTGAAAATTTTACTGTTATTAGATGAAATAATATAATTTCTTTTTGATAACAAAATAATATAATTTCTAGATTGTGGAATTAGTGAACATATACATGCATCATAACAATTATATGTATAAATTACTAAAATATTCCCTCCATTATGTTGATTTAGGCTTATTTGATAACATAGCCAGCTTATTAGTCAATTTTGACTTGTTTGATACTATTAGCTGTTTGACTTGGTTAAATAACCAATATAAGTGTTTGTTTAGTTAGTTTTTTGCAACAGATTACTGCTCCAAAATCCTAAAATTCAAAAAGTTGTTCAAATCAACTCTTTCAATAAGTTTTTTGAGAAAGTCATTTTGCATGTAATCAATTATAAGTTAATTTACCAAATATTTTTTATAATCAACTAATGCTATCAACTAATCAAACACACTAAACCCAATCAACTAATAGCTATTTACCAAATACCATCATAACCAATTTGGATCAATGACTGAAATGGGAAGAAATGTCAAGGCAATGACAAAAATAAGGTTTTTTATGACAAAAGAAAAACTCATGTGGAACATGCTGACAATCCCAAATGAGTTTCTTGAAATTTATGAAAATATTTTTTTTATGGTTGGTAAATGTGAAGATGGGTTCAGTAATGCCAAGGGAGAAGTAGCCATTCCATACTGTTAAATTACCTTTTTACCCTTACTAAACAGTGCAATTTAATGGGTAACCACAGCTCCATTAGGAGAGAGACAATATATGTACCATTTTAAAAATTAAAGGACAACGTTTACACCACTAATCATTCAAGAGTAAGACTGATAATTCGCATATTAAAGAGGGACATAAATTACAATTTTCCCTTAATATTACTATACCTTCAAAGTTTTCAATATACAAGGTTCAGCCTGTATTCAAATTTTTACAGCACTCAGGAAGAAAGTATTTTCTCCCGCTATTGTTACATTCATCACCTAAAGAGGTACCTTTAGAGCATCTAAAAGAATTATTTCTAGCAATAATCTAAATTCAATGGTGGCTCCAGAAGCAGAACTGCAGTGTACTACTGTGCTTCTTTTCCCATCTGTTTCTGTAATATAGAAGCTGGGATGCCAATATTTATATATGTTACAGATCTCATGTGTGGAGCAAGTCCTGTTGCAAAATTTGCCGGCCACGCTAACTTTGTTTTGCAGAGAGACACCCGAGTGACAAGAATATGCAAGAAAGAGCATGATCTTCATACCGAGAGAAATTTGAGCTCGTGGATGGGAAAAGAGCCAATAATTCTCAGGTCAAATACAGCTATGTGACTTGTGCCTATTCATGTCGGAGAGGAAATAGCTGCTGCTATTTGCAGAAGGGCTTTCAGCAATGATGGTGAATGGCGGTTCAGTTGAAGAAATAGGGAGACTTGAGAACTTCTCGCATATCAAAATTGCCTCGTTCTGGTAGCGGGGGGAAAGCCAATGCTGGATATGATGCCTGGAAGCTTTCAAGCAGCTGTAGGCAAAAATAAACTGCAAGTAAATAGATTGAACACACAATTTTTTGGGGGAAGCTATTTGAGAAAGAGAAGCTAGGCTATAAGATGCTTACATTTTCAAGAATTGGCACATTGTATAGCTCCACAAACTTCTCTCTTAGTATACAATTCATCTGGTCCACGTCACAAGCATGTGTCCAAAAGGAATCATGCACTCCTGCAATACATACATACATCAAACTCCTTCCAGTCATACCTTAACTGAAGAATAGCACGAGAAAGATATATGTTTTCTAGTTTTCCACTTAAAGAAATGTATTATCTATGATCCCCAGTTCTACACTGCATCACCACAGCCACTAATATAATTACAGGTGTGTTCTATGCAAGGTCAAAATTTTGAACTTAGATACTGGTACATTTTAATAGTGTTAATTTAATTTGCACACTTTTCTTGAAATAGCTCAGCCATTTCTAATATAAGAGGCAGCTTGCAAATGCAACTATTTAAAAGTTTCAGAAATCACTCGCAAGTTATACATCACATTTCTTTATCATAAAGGTAATGGATTTGCGATGGAGGGAGCACACAAACCTGCAAAATGTAATCCTGCATCCCTGCAAGCAATGGCAGTCAACATCATGTGTGAACCATCAAGCGAGTGCACAAAATTTGGAGGAAATGCTGTTCTCTGCTTCCTGACCTCAATCTATGATGGATGGTTTGCAATAAATGGTTGGCATTATGATTTAAATTTTGGTATCCAGTTAATACTAATAAGAGAAGAGAATTTACACTAGGAAAAACAAAAGAGAACTGTTATAGTCTAAGATTGGGCCAAGGTCACTCAACTGGGCTATAATGCACATGGGCCAAACCACACTAAAAGACTGAATTCAATCAATTAGCTAGTCTAACTGATGGCCTTATAAACCCATATGTTCTCTCTTATTTTTTCAATGCAGGACTCTTAACAAGAACAAAGAAGCTTCAGTTACAAGACAGAACTTACGGAGTCACCATAGCACTTCAAAGACAACATCTGAAGAGAGGTCCTTATCTGCAGAGAATTTTCAGCATTAAGTGACCATAAAAAGATCTGTACAATAGCATGGTCTTAAAGATCTGATCACTTGATGGCATACATTGCCCTCAGGCAGAAAATCGTAAATTCTATACTTCATATCTCTAGTAAAAAAATAAACCATTTTGCCATTAGTCGTGTCATGTGAATGAGACAATAGAAATGAAAAAAGTACTTACTGTGTGTCTTTTACTTTTAAAATATGGCTGCACAACAGGAAGACCCAGTGGAGTTGTCCAAGAAATGGGTTGATTTTGAGAAGCAATCACCTATCAAATTTTTACCACTCAACAATTGTTATTCATATGAAAGGTTTTCACAATTATTAAACAACCACACATCACAAACCATTGCACATTCTCCAAGCCAATTCATTATGCCACGTGCGTCCTGAAATAACTCTCCAAGAGCAGACAATGTCACCTGTTAGGCAATTCAAAGATGAATAACTCATTAAAAGATAACTCCATGCTTTCTGCATATTACTTCAGGTCAGTACTCTTTTAAGCAGCTCTAGAGAGGGGGGAATTGTTTGTTAATAGTGCTTGATAGCTATTGAAGCACACTTACACAAGCAAAGTATCCACAACACAAAACAATATAGGGTTTACTAAAGTGACACACGCATGCAAATCATGTAGCAAAGGTGTAAACTGTTGAAGAGACAAATCAGCTATATGTATATTGCACATACCATATGTGAATAATAAAAAATTACTCCTCATCTCTACCACTTCCTCTCCATAAAAAAAAACATGGTATCTAAGCAGGAGAATTTTTGGGGAAGTTCCAGCATGAGATTGGAACTAGAAAGGGTATTATGTACTTATTGTTATTGGTGAAGAGGTAAGGGTTCAACACCAAATAAGAGCTCCGGACTAGGCTCGGAACAGGGAGGCAAGGCAAGGGAAAGGAATCTAGCTGTTAATATGAGCTCATACACACTGCCACAAGCCATCTGGTTTCTTGGCTTCTTACATCATGCACCATTATCACTAGCACTCAGCAGTGTTTGTTTGGGGTGAATGGAACTGTTAAAGCTTGAACTTCTAATTTGTTTGAACTGCTTCGACCTTGTAATGCCTCTACTCTTTGTTTTATTGCCTTTTGGGATTGTTGGGGTTCACTGATTGAGTGTAATTGTATGTGTGTAAAGGAAAAGATAAAATGAAAAAATGGTAAGAGGGTAGGAGGGTAGGAGTAATGGAGTACCAATCTAGTATCCACTCCATCTACATTAATTGAACTATTGAAGTGATGCTCGTATTTGATGGCTTTTGTAGAATGGTATAATTTTGTCCAAGTTAATGTGGGTGGTCTGGGAAAATGGAAGCATCTTACTGACGAGTGCCCAATTCATGAAAAAGCAGCATTTATCTTGAAAGACAATGACTGATTCTTCCAAAAATTTAGGGTCCTAGACTCCTAGGTGCCCAACTGCCCATCAAACGTCCGATGGGCGCCTGCATTTTCTACAGCATTGCTTATAAACACAACATGAACTTGTATTTGATGCGTGGTGGTTACCTTAGCAGCATAGCAAGCAGCTCTGAAAAGCAGCCTATCATCAGTAATAAGACCTTTCTCCTCTAACCTTCTTTTGATCTGCTCACGTGCCCCAATAAAAGTAACACCATATACAGAAGTCATTACTGTCTGTTTCACCAATTTCCTGTCCACCTGAAGTTTCATAACCCCAAATATTCAGTTGATATAAAACATAGATGCTTAAGCCAGAAATTTCTAAAACAAAATATATCAGTGGAAATATCAACTTAAAAACTATACGATCCAAGAAAACTAGAGTTATAGAGAAGAAACCTCAATAAATAACCTGGTCAATTATTAGTTTGGCTAGTAAAGCATTGGGATTACTAGATGGGTCCTTTAGACTGTCTTCTTTTATAATACCATGAACCCTGATAATTGAAAGATAATTTCATGAGACATTATAGCATTAAAAAAATGCAGCAGAAGTAAGAACTATTTACTAGCAAGTTGTTTAGTTTCAATATCACCAACTGTTTGCAGTCATACTAGAAGAATCTGTTAAAAGTTGAAGGCCTGGATTTTGTCTACTTTCACCATATAGACCACAGTGCAATATAATGGCTAAATACAGTGTTAAGTATCCTGGTCTGTTGCCAACCAAATTCCTTCCTTAAAACTAAGGAAACAGGAGCAAGTGCCACCCAAGAATATCCAATTTAATATATAACATTTCATCTTTCAGTTCATATCAAATTTATATGTAGCCAAGTTCATATGAAAGTTATGACAGTAAAACATATGGCATTGAATACTAGTATTGTGGGGTCAAAACAAATATTGTGTTATTTCTGATCAAAAGTTTCTCAAGAACTTCTGAAAATTTTCACATTTAAAAGCTTCAGCTTCTGACAAAACAGACCTCAGAAATACAGCCACAGAATTAATGTCAACACTATTGATATACCTTAGAGCAATTTCAGAATAAACATCAGCAGGTTTGTCTCCAGCAACTAAGTTGACAGCTGCTGCCTCCATCTGTAACAACAACCCAGCGTAAGGCAATTAAACATTATCAGCACAAGCAAGAAGACTTATAGAAAAGATAAACCCATGCAAAGAGGAAATTTTCAAACCCAGAAGTAAGAAAACTGCTACAAAAAAACAAAAACTAAATTTACATACACTATTTCTTCCCAATGCTGCATAGTGCTGTAGGCCATTGCATGAGCCATCCTAGGTAAAATACAGTGGGGTTAGAAAATAGGAATGTATTCAGTCAAGAATCTCAAAACAAAAATGACAAAAACACAACTTACCAAGGAATTATTTTATCAAAACAGAGTAATTGAAGAAAATGTGAACTATATGCCAATAATTAACAAAGCATTTGGCAATTGAAAAAGTCAATCAAACTCAGAAAAGTGAAGCTTTCTCTAGACATCCTACTTGAACAAGATACAGATTTCCCACCCAAGCACTACCATCAAGTTTAAAGTCTACTTTCATGCCTTCCAACAACTTAGTAGTGGAAACAAATAGGTGTCACAGTTATTTATAAAATAAAATAAAAAGGGGGCTT
>CP025646.1:19203028-19300588 GCA_003576665.1 Ipomoea trifida
ATATATATATATATATATAAATAATATTATTTATATATATAATATTATATTATATTATATATATATATATATACACATATAATATTATAGTTTATTTTTAATTGAAACATGAATTTAAAATCAAACAGGTTAAATTCGAGCTCTAAATCGAACTCGAGGCTTCGAGCATGAACTCGAGCTCGAATTTAAGCTCAAGCTCGAGCTTGAACAATCGAGCTGCTCGAGCCGAACTCAAGCAGCTCAAAAATTGCCGAGCTCGAGCTCAAGCCGAGCCTTCCTTAACGAGCTTGAGCTCGAGCCACCCTAGGCGAGCTGAGCCACCCTAGGCGAGCTCGGGTCGGTTCGTTTACACCCTTATGGGAGCCTATTCTCACCTAAACGGCTAAACCCATATATATATATATATATATATATATATATATATATATATATATATATATATAGAGAGAGAGAGAGAGAGAGAGTAATGATCAAACGAGACCACCTCTTCCCGTGAGTACGTGAGACCTTTCACGAATGCACACAAACTAGACTGTGTGCAATTTGCCCAACATGAATGCACACAATCTACCCTAAAGTATTTGTGTGCATTCATATAGTAAATTGTGTGCATTCATGTAGGGTCTCACGGACTCAAGGAAGAGGTGGTCTCACTGAAACATTAGCCTACATTTTATATATATATGTATGTATGTATACATACATATATGGTTAAACATACATACATATATATATATATATATATATATATATATATATATATATATATATATATATATATATTATTCATGTTTAACCATATATGACATGCCTATAGCAATTTTTGGTTACACACTAAACATCTAATGAACTGTATTCTACAAGCAACATGTGGAGAACACTGGACAAGTAAACCACAAAATGAGGAAATAGTGAAGTTCTTTTCCTTGATTGTGAAAGTATACATACAATCATATATTGCTTAAGATGAAAGTAAGTGTACAGATGATATTGGTTTAAGCAGTACAAAAAGAAAATAAAATGAAAAGTTCAATAACTTACTGTATCAGGTCCAGCACCAACCAGGGGGTCACATTCTATAACTCCATACCTTCTCACAAAATTCTTCCTACAAGGACCACCAAGCAAGTTAGTTTTTACAACCAAATCTTAAAAGGGAAACTAAACTGAAAAACACATTCTCTGAATAGAATAAAACCACTAGGAATATGTTCAGTTAACAAAAATCAACTAGGCCACTTATGTTAATGGGTTCAGTAAGTTAATGATCCACAGATTGTCTATGCAAGCTTGTTTGAAGTCTGAACTGAGTGAATACCATCCAATAACCTTTAGCCATTTTATACATAGCAACCTAAACTTGATTAGTGTAACAAAACGAAATCTATACTATGATTAAACCTAGATTAAATTAAATTCCATTAACTTTTCCAGTTAAAGCAATGTAAAGTGCATATCTTATAATTTTATTAGGGATGTTCAGTTATTTATAGAATATTACTTGTAGACAATGCAACATAACTGCAACCAATTCCTAATTAGCATTCATTCACATCAAATAACAAGAAATAACAAGGTTTCACAAGTCATTCATCAGGCTGAAACTGAATTAACTATGCTATCAGCCAACACTATTCATAAAAAGTATATAACATTACTACTTTATTCCAAAACTGAATGAGGATACCCAATTAAATATTGAAATTTGTTATAATCTAAGATTGGGCCAAGGTCACTCAATTGAGCTATAATGCATATGGGCCAAACCACACTAAAAGATTGAATCCAATCAATTAGCTAGTCTAACCCATATGTTATCTCTTAAATTTTCAATAACACTCCCCCTCAAGTGGACAATCGAGTCATTTTGAATCCGGACGCCACCAATAGTCCAATACCACGGGTAGATAACCGGGTGAACACAATGTGGACCGAACAAGCTCTAATACCATGTTACAATTTAAGATTGGGCCAAGGTCAATTGGGCTATAATGCACATGGCCCAAACCACACTAAAAGATTGAATCCAATCAATTAGTTAGTCTAACCCATGGACCCATATGTTCTCTCTTATATTTCCAATGTGGGAGTCTTAACAAAATCTCTGGTACATAGTAACACCCTTCAAAAGAAGAGGCACTATTTCATACTTTATGACAAAGAAGTATGAAACTATATACAAGCCTCTCCACAAAAACAACAATGCCATTGCCATTTGGAAAGAATGAATTTTATTTCAGTTTGAAGAATAGGTAAAGGACAGAAATAATAATTAAAAGAAGTTCAAAAAAGAACAAAAGAAAAGGAACCATCAAGAAATGAAGAAAAAAGATTGAAAGAAATTGAAATAAATTTAAAAAATGAAAAGAAAAGAAAAAGGGTACGCAAACTAATCATTCTGGGGCTTTAAATTCTAGAGCAAATTGCCTAATAAGTGAGATTCATTCAGGCCATTATCCCAACACACCAAGAGAAAAAATCAAGACTATTTCTATACTGAACAAATTTCCTATTATTGAATATAACAGAATGTTTTTTCTAGTAATGAAGATTTTGTAGTAAATACTAATTATAATTCTGACTGATTGAAAGTTTAGGGATCACTCATAAAAGTATTTCCTAACTCCTATTAAAATGAAATAAAAATCCTTAATGAAATCATATAAGATGCACATGATACTGTTCTAGCATGAAAGTTATCTGAACTAAGAGATTTTTTACCATGAATCAAAGTATTCATTATTTTGTATACATTGCTTTTTGTTGAACATGTTGGTGCAGGTTTTCAAGTGTAAATGGTTTAAACTCAAAAGCATACATAGCTACCTGAAATTTAATCATTAGAATAATTTATCAACAGAGTTTAAGCTCCTTAAAGATAATTATATCTCACCCAAAACCTTTTGAAGTAATTTTTATCGAATGCCTGAATGCAGGCCGAATATCAGGAGGACTATCAGCTGACTGATTGATTGTAGGTTGCACATAAGCTGTTTCCGTTAATAACTCTATAAGACGGCATCCCAACTGCATGAGAATAGAGAAAGAAATTTTTGTCAAAGGAAAACCATGAAACTACAGGTGACTTCATTCATTATTAGTTCTAGAGCAAATAGAAACAGACAGAAGCATACCTTAGCCCTTATTTCTTGACCCCAAGGCTCAAACTCTTCGTTTTTCAACAGTTTTTGCACTTGAACTAGTCTGTTCTTTTTAATCAGCCATTTTATCCGCTTTCTTAACCATACTGGATCCCTGCTTAAATCCTCTTGACTTAGTGTTTCATTTGTTTGCCTCTGGAGTTGCTTCGTTTTCTCCAAGAAACTATGAATTCTAACCTGATAAACATTATTAATGAATTCAAATACACCAAAAGTCAATTTCATTTGATACTACAGGGAGTTCTCGCATGTTCTAAGCCTTGCATGATTGATATTCCATATATGAGTAGCAAGGTTGCAAGAATATTATTCATTTCAGATGCCATGTGAGTGTAATTAAGGAGTTCAACAGAAGCAAGACTCCACAAAGCTTGCCTGTTCAAGTTAGAGCTCAAATAAGAAGCAAATGAGGAGCTTGAAAGTACAGATGGGATTACAAATTGACCAGTTCAGCTCTAATTTCAAGGTTCAAGGGTCAACTATCCACCAATTACAATCGATTTAAACAAACTGAAGAGTGACCTAAGCTTAGTTTCATGAAAATAATTTAAAATATGAACTATATAAAATAACAACCGAATCAAGAAAGTAAGGTTTGCCTTTAGCAATGGATAATTTGACAGGCATTTATAACTACTCCCTATTTAATCTACTCCTTAAAGCACACTCCAAAGATTTAGCAATCATGCAACTAGACAGCCTAAAGCTCGTTATTTTGAGAAAAGCTTAATTTTGGTCCCCCAACTATAGTGAATTCTCAAAACTAATCCTCAACTTTGAATTTGTCCAATTGTAATTCTCTTACTTTTAAGAGAGTATCAATATCAATTTTGATCATTCCATTAGTTTTTGGGGTAAGTGCGTTAGACTGACCAAGGACATCTTTGTGTGTTCATAATTTTTTTTAGAGTCATTTCCACTTTTGGTCCTACTGTTATTGGGGCATTGCCAATTTTAGTACACTTCATTAATTTTTGCCACATAGCGGCCAGTCTTATTTAGTCCTTGCCACTTTTAGTCCACTGTTAAAATTTTCGTCAAATTGCCATCTAAAATAGGGGTATTTTTGGTCTTTTCATGCTTTGGTCATCTCCTTGACCCTTTACAGTGGTTTTCCTTACACGTTTTCATCAATTGAAGAGGTCCAGCGAAAGCCATGTGAGCCACATTACAAAGCCATGGATTTCGCCAGACCTCTTAATTGGATGAAAATCTGTAAGGAAAACCACTACAAAAGGTAAAAGACATGATCAAAGCATGAAAATATCAAAATACCCCTCTTTTGGACGGTTATTTGACGAAAATTTTAACGGTGGACTAAAAGTGGCAATGATTAAATAAGACTGGCCGTAATGTGGCAAAAATTAATGAAGTGGACTAAAATTGGCAATGTCTCAATAACAATAGGACCAAAAATAGAAATGACTCTTTTTTTTAGTTTCCACAACTTATTTTATTCTTATTTAAATAAATAAATAAATAATTTTTACGGTTCATCTTCCAAATTAAATTAAAAGATTAAATTATAAAAACTTACGAAACAAAATAATAGATTTACAAAAAACGGCATTGAAGTTACGGGCCTAACCACAAAAATTAACATAAGGACCAAAAATAATGCTGCCACAAAAGTCAAAGAATTGTAATTGAGCAAATTCAAAGTCAATTACTAAGTTTGATAGTGTTCACTGTAGGGAGGGACCAAAACCAAACTTTCTCCATTTTTTCTCCTAAGATTTTTTAAATTCTTACAAGTTCAGAACCAAACCTATATGCACCTCAAAGCCTATCATGAATCAAGAATCCAAAATGATATACCAGACTTGTTTGTTTTACCTACCAAATGGTTCTTGTCTATAAATGATACTTGAGAAAAATAAAGTTTTTATTTTGAAATTTTCACTGACACACTACAGAAACACTCTTACACCAACAAAATACATGCAATTAAACCCATGTAAATACCACACATCTTAGAATAATTAACAGAAATATACTCAGTATAAGAGTAAAAACCTAACATATGACCAAAAAGTTTTTTTTTTTTAAATGCAAATATGCAATGCTTACTTCATTCTCAATTGCAGTGCCAATCTGCA
Source organism: Ipomoea trifida (assembly GCA_003576665.1). Classification (NCBI taxonomy): domain Eukaryota; kingdom Viridiplantae; phylum Streptophyta; class Magnoliopsida; order Solanales; family Convolvulaceae; genus Ipomoea; species Ipomoea trifida. The sequence continues at coordinate 19,208,289 of CP025646.1, forward strand.
ATGCAGCTTGGAGTACTTGAACATACTTATTGTCGTCGCCACACATCATCATCAACCCCATCATCTGATGCATCACAATGACGGCCATTTTATCAGCCGGCAAAGAGTCAATGTAAGGCGAGTAAGCAGCCCTGTTCTTCTTAGTCCTCTGAGTCTTCTGCTCCTTCTCTATGGCATCTCTCAGGGGCTCAAACCACCCGAGGAAGAGTTTCTTCACAGAAGGAAGGTTTGGCGCCAATTTCTTCTCACACATTTCTCTATGAAGCTCTCTGTACTCCTCAACCTCCTTCTCCCATGCCTCAGTCTCCGCCTTCACCTGCCTCCTCTTCAACAAACGGTACTTGTTCCTGTTGCTCTCGCGAATCCTCAGCTTGGCCCGTTCGATCTCCCTAGCCCTAACGAACAAATTGTTGCTCAAGAAAAGAGAAGAAATCCAAGGCGGGTCTTGCACGAAAACTCTCCTGGTCGACTCCTCCGGCAAAATCGCGAGTGAGCCATTGGAGATTTTGTGCGAATTTGATATATCCTCCTGGGTTTGAGCCAGTATATCGTCTTTAGAAACTGAAACGGCGTACAAAACAAGAGGCTTTGCCAGTTTGAGAGTGCGAATCTTAAAAGGTTGTGGGCTTTGCGACGCAGTGAGGGGTTCAGTGGTTACTGGTTTAGGATTTCCGCGGGGGTTTTGGGGTAGTCTCCGTGTAGCGGAGAAGTGAGGTATTGAGTAGAGAGAATAGGCTGTGGAAGCCATGGAAAGGAAGAGAGTTTCTTCAGTGGATAAGAGAGAGAATTTCGGAGCTAAGAAAACCCCTTCTAAACCCCCACCGTCTCCCTTCCCATTTTTCCCCAATTTTGGATATTATTACCTTGTCCCAATTTTTTTTAAAAAAAAAATTGAAAGGAATTTTATAATTTTTATTAAAAATGCAGTTTTAAAGTCTATTTTTTTAAAAGGCTACAATCTATATATATATATATATATATATATATATATACATATATAAAGGCACAAGTTTATGGTAAATAAAAAAATTTCGTTTTCCTGCCCAGTGGAAACAACGTCGTTTTGGACGTTTTTTGGGGAATTCGAATTCATTAAACATATTTTGGATTCCAGATGTCTTGAAATTCAAAAGGTTGCTTTTGCTTACATATCAAAATTATTTTTCAATATAACATTGATATTAAATACATGGGGAAATGCATAATGAATTTAAATTGAAGATGACTGTTGCATCTTCAAGACTAAACACTTATTTTAAAATTAATGCACCTATAAACCTAGGACATTATAAATAAGTCTTCACAACGCTGTGGAGGGGAATGCTGAAATGATGTGGCGATCGAAGGGCAACAGTGATTCCAAAAGCCTTGGCGGAGAGGAAGCAGCTATCTGTAAGTGGTCGATGAAAGCCAACATTTCAAGTGAAGCACAATTGCAGGAGGGAAAGATCAAGAAAAGAGGTGACACATCATTATTTTCTTCTTTTTTTTTTAATCATTTTAAAGCTCTATCTCATGAAGAATTCAATTAGTTGCACTTTCTCTATTTTTAAATATTTATACAGTGAGCTTTGGTATCTATATATTTGTTTGTCCCTGTTTTGGTACTTGATGATGAGGATATTTTGTTCCTTACTAATAAGGTTGCTGATTACTTTTGTTAGTTGGGAAGGTATACACTTTATTTTGTAATTTCTGGTGTTTTTAAAACGAATATCTGTTGATTCTTTATCTCAGGTTCTATTTATTTTGAAGCAAAGCAAAGGTAATATACATGGCCTTAAGGGGGCGTTTGGTTCAAGTTATACAACATAACCAAGGGTATGTGACATTCCAAAGCTAACATTCCTATGTTTGGTTCATCTTCATAAGGGAATATAACATTCCCCAAGTAATGAAACTTACCCTCCACATAGGATTTTGGAGGGAATGTGATTCCCTCACATTTCTAAGGTTATGTAAGATTACCTTGGATATTTACAAATTTTACCATTTTAATTTTAATTATTATAATTTATAATAATATATTTTTTTATGTTAGTTTATTATATATATTATATTTAATTATTTTTGTAATTATATATTTTATTTTATTTTTATTACATCATGTTAGCTTATAAAATAATTTTATTTCTCAAGTTCAAGATTTTAATTAGTTAATATTTTTAATCATGTAATAAATATGTTAAAAGTATTAAAGTAAAAAAAAAAAATAGTATAACATAAAAGATAACTAATAAACCAAACATGTTTATATTACATTCCTCAGTTTTAACCAAACACATTAATCTAACATTCCCAGTAATCTAACATTCCCAGCAATCTAACATTCCATAAGGTAAAGGTTAGAATGTCATGCTTACCTAACACACTTTCTCTGTGTCAACTATCAACTCTCTCTGACTGTCTTCTTCTCTCTGTCTGTCTTCTTCCTCTCCAGTTTGAAAGCCTACAAATGTCTCAAATGTTAATCCTTGGGAAAAATGTCTCGCCATATCACACTCTATATTTTTGTGTTGTTTTCTATATCTTTAGTGCCTTCAAATAAGCAGAATATAGGAACATTTATACATGTCTTGTTTCTCTACATGTTTTCTATAACTTTAATGCCTTAAAGTAAGTTTTCTATAACAATATTTAGGATCACTTGATTTTTGAAGTTATATAATCACCCTACAAGTCATGGTTCCTGTAAATCAAAATATAAATATTAGTTTGACTAACACAGTACCACAAAAAAAAAATGGTTTAAAAAAAAAAACACAGTACCACACAAAAAATAGTATTCTTATGATGCTTACTGCCCATGTCAATCTATGTCAATCCAAAAATTTGTAACTCTCACAATATGCATGTCAATCCAAAACCCACGAATTTAAAGTGTAACAAAAATAGAATATAAAATATTTGAATTGTATGATCTAAATTGTAAAATTAAATATACAGTGACAAGGAGGACATATTCTGAGAATAGATGCAATTTTTTTCTGCTCATTTCATATTTATTTATGTTTTACAAAAAGATGTATTGGATAATTGCAGGTTATGAAGAAGCTAAATAGACAAGTACTGGGCTATTAGAGGCAAAGGAATTATTCTTTGAAGGATATGTGAGATTAGCATGTCCATAATAAATATGGAATATTTGTATAAAATGTATAAAATGTAATTAAAAAACATTTGAAAAAAATTGGATTTACCCATGTGCTTGGATTTGATTTTGTTTTAAATATGAAAAATGTATATAAAATCTAATTGTTTCTAACAACCCTTTTACATTAGTTTTTTTAGATTATGAAAACAGTTACTCATTTATGGAGAAAAAAAGGAAGACTGTTGATTAGATGATACCTTTTCAGAATCTCTTCAATTTCATCTTTTGAAGGTGATCCATTCAACTGAAGGAAATGCTTCAACAAGAAAGCTCTTGGATCATTACAGATATTACCTGTATATCATCATTAAACATAAGAAGTGTAGTACAATACATTGCCAGCAGACCATAAGCATTGTGGTTAGCAGAAATGAGAGATATTGTATAGAAATAGTGCATTATCCAACAAAAGTATTAGAGATTTCAATTCTGAAATGGTAATCAAAAACCAAAGAACAAAAACTTAAAAATTAAATAATTACTCTTATTACTATAAAGATATTGAAAAAAAAATGATCGAATTATTACTTCTATACAAGTATGGAACTTAAAATAAGATAGTCATACATGTAGATTAAAGTAAAAACCACATTGTGACTAAATATATTGTTATCTGTAGTAATATAAAATCCGTGTCATACATATCATGATATATAGAGCAGATTCTTTTATAATTCAATGCCATATATTACTTATAAAAGTGAGTCATTATTGCATTGAAATAGAAAAAAAAGTGACCTAATAACTTATAAAACAAATGATTTTTAAACAATTAATTTAATGTGGTCAGTTTAGTACACAACAGTCAAAAGAATTAAAAGAATAGCTCATACATATTATGAAATATATATAGAGCATTATCTCTTTTAATGACCACTGCTTTAATAATATGAAAGAAACTCCAAATCAGTACACATTCCATAGCATCTGATTTGCTATTAACATTAAAGTTCTTAACAGCAAATCAGTTGTCTAAGATCATCTGCCATGTGCTGACTTAAATTTTAAAAAATGATGATATTTGGCATCAGAAATCAAATTTCATCATATGCCAAAAGCTAGAGAAAAAAAAAATGTTAGTTTACTGTTAAAAAAAATTGAAAACACTTCCAAACAGAGTTTAGAAAACGAATGGGGATAACATCATTATTTAATTGGGATAAAGTAGCACACATGTACATTTCAATGCAAATTGAATTGGGATAAAGTAGCACGCATGTACATTTCAATGTGTTATAACAAATTAAATCAGAAACTAATCATTACTTATTTATAACCATGTAAATAAGATTATGAAAATTTGATGCTATACAAACAACATTTACAACAAATCAAATTAATTCCACATTGAAAACAATAGTATGAGGCAAATACTTGGTTCAGTCATAATAGGCAACAAGAGGAAGCATAGCATATCACACAAAGGTAACTGTTCGGATTTATGTTACCGAGCAAGATTATTATGTTATTATGATATAATCGTATTGAACCCAAAATGGACCGAATAGGCTCTGATACCATGTTATAAATTAAGATTAGTCTAGACTCTGATACCATGTTTTAAACTAAGTAGGGTTGTCTTGCCTTGATCCAAGGCCTCCTAGGCTTTGGCCTTGCCTTGCTCCATGTTCTTCTAGGCTTCGGAGAAGAACTGCATGACTATAGAAGTTGAGTCAATCACCCTTGCGATTTTTCAGTGTAGTACAAATATTGATTTGCCATTGTCACAATTTTTTTTCTCACTTTCTAGATATGCTTCCATGAGATATTCTGTATGGTAACTGCCACTTTCTTGTATGACCATTTTTGTCTTTGATTCATTGCAGGCCATGAAACTAATCACTAACGAAGCTGAAAAGGTTAAGCATGATTTGGAAAATTCCATCAATGCAAAGGGAGTTCAGATCACTCGCATTTTAGGTTTAAAGGGTAACCTCTAGAAGCGTATAAACGATGGAAAACGGTAGTATGCGAAGTCATAGCCTTTATTAATGGAGCCGTAGCCTTCCTTCGTCCGATCACTAATGAGCTGGAGAAGGTATTCATCATCTAATTTAACTATAGTATGAATTCTTTTTCACCTTTTTTTTTTGTTTTTTTTTCAACTTTACTAAATCATATCATTTAGAAGTCATGTTCTCTTTACATAACAATCCTCCTCATACAATGTTACTGTTGTCCTTCAACTCAAAACCAGGCAGCCATACACAACTTATACCCTCATAACTAATCCCCTAAACCAACTACCACCTCATCTAGAAATACTAAAAAGTTGGGGAAGTTAAATTTACAAGTATCATCTCTTTCATTTTTTTTCTCTGTATTCATGGTTTCATCTCTGTATTCATTTTTTTTTACTCTTTGGTTTGCGAAACTTGTTTGAGGAGGCACTATCTTAGTATCCACGATGGTGGTAATGTCGTGGATGCTGGACCGCTTTCGCTCTTTCTTCATGGCCTGTTGCCGGAGATAGTACTTCTAAGCATGACCCGCTACCTAAGTTGGGGTCCTTGTCACCACCACGTTCCTGGAAATGCTCCTCCAATCGCCCTTCCCGTACCTGTCGAGACCAATGAGGAACAACCTGTGTTCTTCTTCGGTCTATGGAGTTCCCTTCTTGTGTTCAGCCTCACCCTGCTTCTTGCTATTGCCAAAAGAGATCTGGTTGGGCTCACCCCGGTCCCACACAAACGAGTCATCCAAGTAACTCAGTAACTCAACCCGACCTGAATCAATCTCGCCGGCGTCGTGAACTAAGGCATCTAATTTATAAAGGGGTTTTGGTGAAAAGTTTTACGATTCTTTAGTTGTAGTTTGTTTGCATTTTGTTCAACAATTGTATTTATTAAAATGGTTTGGGTTTGTTTTAACAGATCCTTGAAGAAGATAAGACCCTCTTGGATAAGGTAGAGCATGAATCCTAGTCATCTACATTCTAGTCTGCTCAACCCAACCCCAATCCGAGTTTGCTAAATACCTAAAGGAGGTGATTTTTTTGAAGGAGAAATCTGACAAATAGACTACGGATGTCGACGTGCTCCTAGGCAGCTGTTTGAGATGAAGCAGAATATGATGAACCACTCTCCAAAAATAGAGACTCCCCATCAAGTATACAACCGGGACAATTTGAATCTAACCGGTTGACCACTTGAAATTGGACCGGAACCTTCCCTGAAGCGAGAGCTTTAGACGCCACAAAAGTTTGCTAAACAAGTGGACTTATGTAAGATTGGACGTCAATAATACCCATAACCGAGTGAATCTAAAATGGATCGAATAGGCTCTGATACCATGTTATAAATTAAGATTAGACTAGGCTCTGATACCATGTTATAAACTAAGTAGGGTTATCATGCTTTGATCCAAGGTCTCCTAGCATTGGCCTTGCCTTGCTCCAAGTTCTCTTGGGTTTCGGAGAAGAACTGCATGAAGGTCGAAGTTAAGTCAATCACCCTTGCAATTTTTTTTAGTGTAGTACATATATTGATTTGTCATTGTCACAATTTTTTCTCGCTTTCTAGATGTGCTTCCAGGAGATATTATGTATGGTAACTGTCCTTTTTTTGTATGACCATATTTTGATTGCAGACCATGGACCCTCTAACCAAAGAAGTTGAAAACATGAAGCAGGAATGGAAAGATTTCATCAATACTAAGGAAGTTGGATCACTCGCCTTTTAGGTCTAAAGGGTGACTTGGAGAAGCTCATGAAAAACAACGATACATCAATATTTTAGGTCTTGAGTTGCATTGCTCAATTCAGGGAATCACTTATACAGATCAATAACGAGTGGGAGAAGATATTGCACTACTAGAAAAATCGCGAATCGCGACGAAAAAAATTCCGCCGCGAAACAGCAAAATTCCGTTGCGAATCACGTTTTGCGACGGAATTTGTTCCGTCGTCTATCGACTTGTCGTATTTTTATACGCGACGGAATACTTCCGTCGCAAAATTTGGCGACGGAATAAGGCGACGCAAATTTGCAACGGAACTTTTTCCGTCGCAATTCCGTCGCATTTTGACAACGAAAAGTATTCCATCGCTAATTTCGCCGCCATTTTGAAAACGAATATTCCGTCGCCAAATGTTTTTTTCCCGTGGCGATTCCGTCGCATTTTGGCAACAAAATTATTTTTCGGTGCGTTTAGTGCAGCAAATATTCCGTCGCAAATTTTATATTCTATCGCATTTTTTAATTATTTTTTTAAAATTTATTTAAAATTATTATTTTTAATAGTATTATGAGCTTTTAAAATATTAATATAAAACCACAATGACATACTAAAACACAATTAATTCTAAAAAACAATATAATTCTAAAACATATTAATCCAAAAATTCTAAAAAAATAATAACATATTCGAGGCCAAAGTCATGTTTTTGCAGTTTATCAGAATGTGGTGGACCTATTACATAAACTAACTCCAGAGATTTCTTCTTATTCCTTTCTAAGTTTACAGAATGCATGGATTCTCCAAATTGCCTTATGAACTGCAAAGCCTGACAAGTGAATCAAGTGTAAGCTCATTAGCATGATTGATAGAAAATTTTCCATATAGCCAAACAACTCATATTAAAATCTAGAAAATAGGAGACAAGTCTCTTTCTCTCAAATTACAGTTTATTAGTTTATTCCTTCAGTTTTAAGGATTAAAGAAAAATTAAATTGAGGCAAATTTTAAAAAATATTTAAATGCAAAACTCGCAAGTTTATTGGTAGAAACATTGACATCACTTTATAGTTTCTTTAATGTTTGGAACAGAAAAATGGATAATGAAAAAGACACAATGTAGGATCAAAACAAAGGCTTATCTAACGCAAGAATTGAGTCTGATTGCCTGATGAGCACAAATGATGAGTGTAAAAGGGGTGTAATGTCGTTCCGCTGAGGATTGGTGTTATGGCACGAAACTGTGTGAATTACTAGGCACTAGAGTATATGAATTTATAGAATCCAAGCAACAAAGACTGAAAGATGTGGAATAAAAGAAAGCAATTAATTAAGGTGAAAACTATATGATAAAAGGTATGGGCCAGATTAGGGGGATTGTAATCTTGATGTTCCAACCAACTCAGGATTAGGGAAAGAATAATTAACCAAGGGATATATGGGCAATGCACATAAGAATTATACTCAGCTACTTTCGTAATCAATAAGAGAATTAGGCTAAAATTGCCCCACTGTCGTGATGCATCAATTATAACCTTAAACACCTAAGCATTGTAAGCCCTCAAAATTACCTCTACTTTCATAGCAGGAAAATTAGGTTGAAATTGGTAAGGCTCGAGGTCTCCATCCAACTTTCGTTGTAATGAATCCCTCTCCTAGACTAGCAATTAATTCTGGCCACAAACCAATAACTAGTGCAAAGAAATCCCCAAATCAACATAAACCCTAGGTAAAAGATTCAATCCCTTTATGCAATTAATTACCAATTGAACATCAAGATTAACAATGGATCCCTAATCCAAACCCATAAACGAACTACTCCCGCATGATGGGAGTAAACCAAACAAAGCAATAATTAATAATCATAAACATTGCAAGAAATAAAAGGGAAGAGAAACTTAACTGATAAATAACAAATCCAACTTCAATCCTTGATTCCAATCTTCAAATAAAATAATCTAATGTAAAACTAGTCTAAACTATGCTGGGGAAATATAAACTAAAAACTAGGGTTCAGAACTCTGTAAGGGAACCTCCTTAAATTGTAGAGAATAGGTCAAATATATAGGAGGTAGATGGGCCTTGGCCCATTAGGCATCTTCTAATTCTTTTCCAACTTGTATTCTTCATTGTAATTCCCTTTTCTTCCAGAACTTGTCCAATATTCTTCCTTTGTTGTTCCTTGTAGATATTTCAGCACTTGGACAATATAACACACAAACAATTCCCAATTTCACTAGGATACAGAAAATAACCTTCAAAACAACTAGAATAAGGGGTGAATAATTGTACAAAATAGCATATATCATTGCCTCTTAGTGGTTTAGGGTATCATGTCAAAGGCTTCAAGCCATTTCTAAGTTGGTACTATCATAGATGATTGTCGCAGATTGTTAATTTCATTATCTGAAGTTTCTATACGTTTGTTAATAAAAATGTTAAAACAAGTGTTTTTAGAATTCCCTAAGTTGTACTAAGTTTCATGACAATATGTAACTAGTTCAGCAGATAGTTCAAACCTAGTTAGTCTATCTTGTATCCTTAGATTGTAGTACAGGAAGTAGTAGTTCAAAAGTCTGGAAGACTTTGAAGACTTTGAAGACAACTTACTGAACAAGCATCTGCACCAGAACATAGAAGATGTTTAGAGTTAGTTACTGGAGTTACAACCGCCTTCAAGATACTGAAAAGGATAAATAAGAGCCAACTCTTATTTACGGGGGTTGTTGAAGAAATTTACAAAGAAAATCTTTGTAAGAGCTTAAGAGAGATCTTGGCAAAGCTTACCTTTGACACAAGATACACCTTCTCTATGAGAATCTTTGGGCAAGTATTCACTCTGGAAAGCCGTTTGTGCAACTGTTGAGGGGGGGCCTCAATTCAAGAAGATCGGGAGATCAAGTTCTTGTCAACTCTTCATGGTTAAACTCTAGAATGGAGCTGTGATGAATTTCTAGAGTAACCGTGTGATACACAACTGTAATCGATGGTACATTTCATATTGTTGATCAATGAAGAGTTGGGCAACCAGAGTGATGCCCCCTCAGATGTAGGAACTGAGGTTCCGAACTGGGTTATCAATTGCTTGAGTCCTTACTACTTTAAAAGTTTTTTATATTGTTACTTTGCATTCTGAATAGAACTAATCTCTGCACTAGTTCTAGATATCGTTAGGTGACCTTCAATGAATATAGTAATTAGTTTCATTAATTGGAAGTTGCTTATGAATTCTCTGAATTACAACGTTATATTAATAGATCAACGAACCTTGTAGTCAATACGCTTGCACGTGCATGTTACGGGCTCTCAATCTAGTTGCCAGTTTTGGGGTGTCTCTCCACCCATTTATATTCGATTCCCTTATGAAGCTTAATAATATTTCGTTGTTTGGGTTTTCAAAAATATTATAATTCATCTAGTAATGTCCACATATATTTCTTTACAACCGATTAAAACTAAAGTTCCTATGAGAATGAAGTACTAATATTTTATGTAATAATTTTCACATATATTTATGTACTGTATTATATTAGAGGTTGAGTTTTAATATGTTAATTATATTTTGATAAATATTTATTTTTAGTATACTACAAGTTCATTTTAGCATATTATATAAAACTAAACTTGTAGTACTAAAAATAAATAGGAAAAAGCATCAAACAGGCCATCGAACTTTTACTATTCGTGCAATTGGACCACCAAATAAAGAACGTGTGCAATTACATCATCTAACTCTATAAATTTGTGCACGTAACATTTATAGTAGGTTATTTACAGGTAAAACCGGTCAATTTTTTTTAATTAAATCTAATATGGACGGAGGAGGCAACATCTTTCTCCGTCCAAGCCGTCGACGAACGGAGGAGGGGTAGCCTCATCCGTTCAAGTCGTCGATGGATGGAGGAGGATGCAAACTGTCTCCTCCTCCGCCTAGATCTACAGAGAAGGTGCAATCATGCCTCCTCCTCCGTCAAGGTCGACGAAGGAGGATGCAACTACCACATACTCTGCACAAATTAAAAAAAAAAAAACCAAAGAAAGAAAGAAAGAAAGAAAGATAGAGCCTAGAGGAGGAGGCTGTTGCCTCCTCCGTCCACGATTACAGTGGAGGTAGCCTTACCTCCTCCTTTGATGAAGGAGGAGGTGGTTGCCTCCTGTAAGGCGGAGGAGGCAACAACCTCCTCTTTTTTTTAAAAAAAAATTAATTTTTATTTTATTAATATATTAATTTTTTTTAAGAAATTAAAAATATAATTATTTTATTTTTTAGGAACATGTCATAAGAAAAGTTGTCCAAAAACATGGTGTCTACTTGTAAAGAATGCCAATTGCACACTTTTGGTAACATCAAATTGTTTAATTGCACACTCTTTTTGTTCGGTGGTCTAATTGCATTAATAGTAAAAGTTCAATGGCCTATTTGACACTTTTATCAAATAAATATGTATTAATGGTTCCCTTTGAAATGTGGACCATGGACCACAATATAATTTGTCAAAATCAAAGGGATGCAGGTAAACAAAAAAAATTGAAAAAGCATAGACAATAGAATTCTGAATTCTCCACAAAAGTAAGCATCCATTTGAAAACTCAGAAAGTGACTTTTGGAAGTCATTTTATAAGCTTTCTAGTCTTTGACTATTAATAGAAAATGAAGTCAACAAAAAATATTCATTATGGTCAAAGAAAAAATTATCCATTTTGGCGGAAGACATTTTTCAAATTTTTATCTCACTCTTAGTTTTCTCTCTCACACTTTGAGTGGTATCAAATGTGTTGGTTGGCATGCCATCTATCTGGTTAAATTTAACTGCATTGGACTAGTCTGGTTAAAATATGAGTCTAATCTTGCTGGGCAAAATAACAAAAAGTCTTGGTCCGACCCCATCCATAGCTCAAAATATTTAAAAAAATATTTAATTTTTTCTTTAATTTCTTTAGTGTTGACATATTACATTTATCAATAACTAATTAAAATATGGATTGGATTAGGTTGAACCAAACAACAAAAATATTGGCCCAACGTACCAAAAAAAATTGATTTTTTAAGGTTTCTTTAGTTCAGAGTTATTATTTTTATATATGCCTAATTAAATATGAGATGGGTTAGGCTAAATCAAACAATAAAAATCCTAGTTCGGCTTGGCACACATCCCCAAAAATAATTTTTTCTTCAATCTCCTTAATTCAAAATTATTATATTTATAAATTTATAAATTTATTTTTATTATAATATGTTACAAGTTAAAAAATTATTTATTTACATATTTTTATTATAATTATTGTTAATATGTATAACTATTATAACTTTTAATTTATAATTTTATTTTAATATAAATAATAATTATTATTATCATCATTAAAATAATTAATATTTTATAAAAAAATAATTTTATAATAGATTCATGTGCATGTGTTAAAAAAAAAACGAACTAAACAAATATATATATGTATATATATAATTTTTTAACTTTTGGCTAAACATAAAAAGAACATTTTTTTTCAATTAAACAACAAATAAAAAATTAATTATTTTTCAAAAAATATTTTCCTGAAAATAATTTTAGTGTTTATAAACCAACCTAAATGTAACATAAACCAAACAAATCAAATTCTTAGTGTTGCAATAGGGAGAAAAGAAAAACTCAAAACAAATTTTAGATTTAACTCAAGGTAAAATAAGAAATAGAAAATTTAGGCTATTCCTGAAAAGTGAAAACTCATGAATAACTTAATACTAAGGGGCTCCTGAAATCGCTATTTACGAAAATAATATTCTTTAGAACAAAAAAACATTAACAAATAGATATGTTTTCAGAAATGTTATTTCATTTCGGGCCTACTTCATTAACCAAATATGTTAAAAGAATATCCGTTTCGGCGAAAACCACATTTTGGGTGCACTTTCTCAAGGTTGTTGGATGCTGCATCAGCAGCAGGGTGGGGATGTTGACAACAATAATGGATTGATGTTATGATCACCAACCAAAAAGGACTTGGCAGTTGGCATCACAAAAAAGGCCACATAATTGTATATTGTGCCTATTAGATAGGATTATATTAGTTAGGTACATAGACAATTTCTCCATTATATATATTTCAGTTTGTTGATTTAGAGCACAAATGTTAAAAAGAAAAAAAAAATTAAGAAAGTGAGAGGCATAGTATACAGCTTAGGTTATTTCCTACACTAAAATGTTTTTAAAAAAAAACATACCGTGGAGGGAGTGATTAGCAGTTTAGCAGAATTCAGAACTCCTCCAAATTATTTGGTATTTACTATTTATACTCTCTGAATTAATTAATATTAACAAATTATGACATTGTTAAATTTGGTAAAGTAAAATTATTATAGCTAATCATAAAGTGACACTAAATTTAATAATACTTTAAATTTGATAAAGTGAAGCTATATTTTGAATATAAATCAGTACACACATTTACATTATTTTGAGTATAACTCATTCATTATTATAATTTCAGCTATATTCATATGTTTTGAGCATAACTCATTTTTATATTTTAATAAATATAATATGTATCATCAGACCTCCATCATAAGAAGATCTTCACAGTAAATCTACACCAGAAGAAGATCGTCCCATAGATCTTCAAAAGAAGATTTGAAGATTTATGGGAGGATCTTCTGATGCCCCAATCCTTCTGGGAAAATATTTCGATATCTCATTCATTTTTTTTTGGGGAATATCTTCCCATTCTTTTTAGGAACACCCCTTATGCCCAAATTCAAAGTATATACCAGCTTTATATGTAAACTTTCCAGAGAATATCATATGTTAAAACCCAATCAAAAGGATTTATCAACATAGAAGATTAATTAACTCTTCTCAACAAATGAGCAAATAACCAACATTATTGATCAACATGTAATGACATTTCTATCATGAATAAAATAATATTTTCAAATCCACAATACTAAAATATTATTTATGCTATTTTCAAAAAAAAAATTATTTATGCTTCTGATAGATATGTTTGAGCTAATACGTTCAACCATGTACTATATATAAAAATATCCAACAGTACAAGACATGGAAAGGTAATTTTGTGACTTTTATTTTTGAAAAATCATTACAATGAGTTATTGTAGAAAATGAAGAAGAGATTGTTAATTAAGGAAAACTACAAAATTATATATTTCTCAAAACAATGTTTCAAGGGTGTCCTAATCTAGAGTTTCATTTGGAGGTTGTTGTCTTAATTGGCACATAATAAAAAAGCAATCAACCATGAGGAATTATTTGTGGGAGATGAGTTTGGAAATTATATTCATACACACCATTTTTAGCTTCAGCCATCAATAGGATTACTCTCGTAAATTGAGTTTTGAAAACCTTCTTTACTATAAATAACATAAACTCTTGAATTCATATTTATTTGGGAAAATGGTCAAATAAATCCTTAAACTTTATCTAAGAAGTCTTAAACATTTAAAAATTAAATTGCAATTAAACCCACAAACATATTATTTTGAAGTAATGAAAGCCACAAACCTATTAGTGACCTGTAATTGCAAGTCAACTAGGGTTCTGGTCAACTCCAACGAACCTCTAGCAAACAACGTCCGACAAAATTCTGGCAATCCATTTCAAATATCAGCGACCGTCAAATGGTTGATGGTCACTGGTATTTGACATAGATTGCCGAAATTTGGTTGGACATTCGTCGGAGTTGGCCGGAAGCCTGAAACCGTAGTACGGAGTTAGCCGGAAGCCCATAACCCTAGTTAACCTGCAATTACAGGTTACCAATAAGTTTGTTGGTTTCATTGCTTCAAAATAGCATGTTTGTGAGTTTAATTGCAACTTTTAAAAGTTTAATGACTTAATTGATTTATTGGGTAAAGTTTAGAAGTTTATTTGACCATTTTTCTTATTTATTTTTATTTGTAAATTGATCTTCTTCACGGCAAGTTATCACATAACAGTTGTTTATTTTCTTTATCGATGATGCCAATTGAGAAATAGATTGGTATAGTATTAATGAATAACAAAATAGGGAAAATGGCAGTTTTTCCCCCTATGTTATGTGCATATAGCATTTTTGCCCCCTGTATTATTAAAGTGTCTATTTTTCTCCCTAAAATGTTAAATTGACATTTTTACCCTTAAAAATAATTATTTCATTTATTTTTTCTTCTCTAACAAATTTTTACTTATAGGTATGGATGGTCACGATTCGGTTCGAACATAACCAAATACTGTAGCAATCATACCGAAATAGTATGGATGGTTCTGGTTACGATTCAGAACCGAAAAAAAATAAAATTAAATAATTGTTGAACCGTGAATTGAAACTGAACCACGGTCATATACAGTGAAAATGATCAAACACTTATTTTGATAAATCGGTACGGTTCAATTCCAATTTTGATTTTGAACCGCCAATCAAAACTTATTTAATATTTATTTTTTAATTTTATTTCTTATTTAAAAATAATCTAAATTCAACAATTATTTTATTTTATTTTTTCGGTTCTGAATCGTAACCGTTACCGTCCATACTATTTAAGTTCAATTGCTAAAGTGTTCGATTAGGTTCGTATCGAAACGCGATCTTCCATACATATTAGTAATACTTGGTTGGAGAGTTAAAAATAAATGAAATAATTATTTAAGGGTAAAAATGCCAATTTAACATTATAGGAGAAAAAACTACCACTTTTAAAATAATTGAGGGGGGAAAACTGCCACTTTAATAACACAGGGGAAAAAAGTGCTATATGCACATAACACAGGGGGAAAAAGTGTCATTTTCCCTAACAAAATATATAGAGTTATGCACTATTGAAAACTACCTAATCCTTTCCTAGCATGATATCTTTTATTTCTATTATAAAATGAATTGAAAATCTCCTATAATCTAGCAAGAGCCACAACTTTAAACAAGGTCAGCTTAGTTTAAGTTACATTATTATTGTCACAATCGTAGCATCTCCAGGCGTGCTTAGAACCTAGATTATCTTAATCAACTCATCATCCCACTAATCCCACAACTAAACAGCCAACCACATTATACTATTATACTACATAGTTAGGCCTGTTTGCATCTACACCACCAAGTTGTCTTCCTAGATCCCACGGCAGACAAACGCCGTCCACACGTGTCAGAATCCTATTTGCCCAACTTTCAACTCTAAGTCATTGGCGCCAAATTTTACGTTCCGCTCTTCAACCCCAGTTAGGCACGTTTGATTCTATCATATCTTTGTCAACCATTTAATTTTTTTTAAATAAATAAATAAATAGTTTTCAAAATAAATAAATAATGTTATGATGGAAGACCACGCATTTACTGCGAGTAATTTTTTTGTATTTTTAATGAACCAGTTGTCACTTGAGCACGACTAAATTTTCAATTTGCGTTTTTGGTTCTTTAATTTAATGTTTATCGGCTGCCTCCATTAACAGTTGTTTAAGGTTTCCGATCTTGCTAGCTTGCTTTTTGGGTTAACGAACATAATTTATTTAGGGAATGATTGACGGAAAAGATTGGGAGGGATTACGAATAAAGATTAAAAATGCAATGTGAATTAGACTAAAAACATAATATTATAACATATAATTGAGAATTGTATTTATAAGAAGTGAATAGCTAAAGACTAGTTGTGGAATACATAGGATTAAAGAAATGCAAGTTGCCTTTATTCGTTGGAAAACTTTTCATTTTTCTCCAAAATATGTTTTTTTTTTTTTTAAACATTGTTTTCCATTTTTCTATTCATAACCCGTTTTCTATTTGCCACAAAATTTTTATTTTATTTTTTTTAAAAACTCCAACTTGAAGAAGTTGGATCAGACTTCTACTTTCTATTTGCCTCAAATTTTTTACTTTTATATGTTTTCATATACTTATGAAAATGGTCTGATCCGACTTGCTCATGTGCAAAACTACCTACAAAGATAGTGATTTTGGCTTGACACCGTTGAAAATGGTCTGTGATTTTCACCTTTTGATTTCCACAATTACACATACAAAAATCGTGTCTCTAGCGATATTTCTTTGACAAGCTTTCTTTGAATCTTTGCAGGTGTGAAGCAAGGTGTTGAGGAACTCCAACTTAGAAGAAGATGGTGAGTGTTCGGTAGTCTGTCTCAATAGTCAGCCATTGGAATATAGCCTGTCAAAGGCAGTCTAGGGAGCAATCAACGGTAGAAATATTGTTAGCCCCGGGAAAAGGAAGTCAATGCTCAATTTTACCACTCCTCCTTGAAAAAGGAGTTGGTAAAAAAGGTTGGAGGAGATTCAAGGCAGGTTAGCGATCATGAAAGGGAGTCGGCACTCAGTTTTACCGCACTTCCTTGAAAAAAGAGTTGGTAAAAAGTTGGAGGAGATTCCAAGCATGATTTCGGTTAGAAAAGTGAGTCCGCGATTAGTTTTACCACGCTTCATTGAAAAAGAAGCCAGTAAAAAGTTGAAATAGCTAGATTTGAGACAAGATGACAACCAGAAAAAGGAGTCAGTGCTAAGTTTTACTAGCCTCCTTGGGGAAGGAGTTAGTAAAAAAGTGGAAACGAATTTGAGGTATGTTGGTGGTCAGAAAAAGGAGTCAAGGCTTAGTTTTATCATGCCTCCTTTAAAAAGGAGTTGGTAAAAAATGTGGAAGAAGTTTGAGGTAGGTTGACGATAAAAAAAAAGCGAGTCGACGCTCAAATTTACTGTGCCTCCTTGAAAAGGGAGTCAACAACAAATATGTAAGGACCTGAGGTAGGACGATCAATAATGTGAGTATTTTCCTATGCCGTCAACAAGGTGAGACGTAGGGATGTGAAGGGCTAGTGATGGATACCCAAGCCCGGGTATCCTATTGGCATTGGTAGACAATCAGGATGGGGATGTGGTTAGCCTAATAGTCAGTAGCGAAGCAAGAATCCCAATTGGCGTCACAGAGATATTAGAAGATCTGTTATTATATTTTTCACCCCAGTCTCTGTTTTCAATTTAAGGAAAAGGAATCACACAGTTATGAAAATAATCCA
The DNA here is from genome assembly GCA_003576665.1 of Ipomoea trifida. Taxonomy (NCBI): domain Eukaryota; kingdom Viridiplantae; phylum Streptophyta; class Magnoliopsida; order Solanales; family Convolvulaceae; genus Ipomoea; species Ipomoea trifida. The sequence continues at coordinate 19,226,118 of CP025646.1, forward strand.
AAACTCAATTAAGAAATGTCGCCTAAAGTTAAATTTGTAAACCTTTTTATTTCCTTTCTTTGGGCTAGCCGCGGTGTATTCCCCTCACAAGAGTCACATTGTAAAGGGGTCACAACTGCTATTTTCTAATAAGAGGGTTCGACTTATACTTTCTAGCCTGTGTATAAATGCCCCCACTCCCCCTTACTCATGTACAAAACTACCTACAAAGATAATGAATTTTGGTTTAACACTGACCAAAAAGGCTTGTGATTTTCACCTTTCGATTTCCTTGTAAAAAATATTGTGTTTCCTTTATTTTGTTCTCTCAATTATTTATATCTTATTCTCAAATCGGGTATGTTAGCCTGTTGGCTGACTATCCCTCGTCGTCCCAGGTAGTCATAAAACCAATGAGAATGTATAAATTTGACTTTATTAGGGGTCCAAGCTTAGTGATCTTTATTACTTTATACTACCACCACCACCTACTTACTATAATACTTTAATTTCTTTTTCATGTAGTGGACTTATTTTATTTCTCATATACTTATCTTAATACAACCTATTTACTTGCACTTAAGATTATCCATATTTGGTAAATGGCGTTTTGATCATACTTTGGCGGATTTGACCACTTTAGAAATTTGACATGGTCAAATGCCAAAAACCTTAATAGCTCATTTGGGCAGCTTTTTGAGTAAGTGGAATATAATTTGTATTTAAAAGTCACAGTTTTGATTTTATATTACGATATAGAAAATAAATGTTATTGAACATGTTTAAAAAAAAAAATTACTGAGAAAACTGAAAATTTCCCGTCTCAAATGTATAGTTCTCACGTACGATTGAACTAAATACGGAGTATTCAATACGCTATCAAATGAATTTTCATCGCTATACTCCGTTATATTCAATGAATCTGAACATACTATTCAGTACTATAATATTGTATTCATTAAAGTTCTAAAGAATGTTCAGCATTTTGGAAGTAAATACCCATCGACTAATGTAGTTGCATGAGCCAACCGGCCGGCTCCTACCGCAGCAACTTATATAAAGCGCAGCAGTGGTGCATGCACAGAACTTGCACTTTTCTCTCCCTCTCTCTCACAATCTCCTCTCTTTCTCATCAACTTCTCCTATAACTTTTTCTTCAATTCTTTCATTTCAAAGTCTTGATTGTTGGTCACAAAACATTGTTATTAGTATGGGTTATTGCAAGTTTTCTAAGTTCAATTTCTCCTTCATGATTATGCTCTTTTGTGTCACATCTGCACAAAAAGATGATCACAATTCTCATCAGGATAGAATTTCTCTTATTGGGTTTAAGGCTTGGGTTGTTTCTGATCCTTTGGGTGCATTAGAGAGCTGGAATAATAATGGTTTGCATGTGTGTAACTGGACAGGAGTGAAGTGTGACAAGAAAATGAGCAGAGTGGTTGAGCTTGATCTCAGCCATCGTTCGCTTAGGGGCGAAATTTCGCCCCAACTTTCTAATCTTTCGTGCTTGGAAGTTCTTGATTTGTCTTGGAATTTCTTTGCAGGGAAAATTCCACCTGAGCTAGGCTCTCTGGTTCACCTCATGCAGCTTAGTTTGTCTACCAATCTCCTCGGTGGGCGAATTCCCGGGGAGTTGGGAGGGCTTCGGGAGTTGGTTTATCTCGATTTGGGGAGTAATGAGCTCAGTGGGGAAATCCCAGTGCCACTTTTCTGTAATGGCTCTTTATCCCTGCAATATATGGACCTGTCAAACAATTCCCTTAGTGGGGAAATTCCTATGTCCTCTCATTGTGAGCTTAGGGAGCTGAAGTTTCTGCTTCTTTGGTCTAATCAGCTTGTGGGGGAGGTCCCGAAAGCTCTTGGAAACTCGTCGAGATTGGAATGGATCGATATGGAATCGAATTCGTTGCGTGGGGAGCTTCCATCAGAGATGGTGAGCAAACTCCCAAGGCTGCAGTTTCTTTATCTGTCATATAACCATTTCTGTAGCCATGATGGGAACACAAATCTCTGGCCTTTCTTTGCTTCTCTGAGGAATTCTTCCAATTTGGAAGAGCTTGAGTTGGGTGGGAACCATCTTGGTGGAGAGATTCCTTCTATTATTGGCCATTTCTCCACAAACCTTGTACAGATTCATCTTGAGGATAACCTTATCCATGGCCCTATCCCTCAGGACATTTCTAATCTTGTAAATCTTACCCTTTTGAACCTTTCTGCTAATCTCTTGAATGGCTCGATTCCGGTTGAGATTTGCCAGATAGGGAGGCTAGAGAGGCTGTATTTATCAAACAATCATCTCTCAGGTCCAATCCCTTCTGCTTTTGGCAATGCTTCCCATTTAGGCCTTCTTGATCTCTCCAAAAACAGGCTCACTGGTGCCATTCCTGACACCTTTTCTAACCTTCCACAGCTCAGGAGGCTTCTGCTTCAAGGGAACCGCCTCTCGGGCCAAATCCCGCCTAGTTTAGGGCAATGTATAAACCTCGAAATCCTCGACCTGTCTCGGAACAGGCTTTCCGGGACAATTCCAACCCAAGTTGCAGGGCTGAGGAGCCTAAAGTTGTACTTAAACCTGTCTGGGAATCACTTGCACGGGCCTATCCCCCGCGAGCTGAGCAAGATGGACATGGTCTTAGCCGTTGATTTGTCGTCCAACAACCTCTCGGGCACAATCCCTTCGCAGCTCGGGAGCTGCATTGCCCTCGAAAGCCTCAATCTGTCACACAACTTCTTTGAGGGCTCCCTCCCAGCTTCAGTAGGGCAGCTTGCTTACCTTAAGGAACTTGATGTGTCTTTCAACCAATTGAGTGGGGAGATACCCCAAGCTTTCCAGGCATCATCAAGCCTAAAGAAACTCAATTTTTCGTACAATCGTTTCTCCGGGAATGTCACAGACAAGGGCGCATTCTCAACGCTATCCTTTGCTTCTTTCTTGGGAAATGATCATCTGTGTGGCTCAATCAATGGGATGAAGAATTGTAAAGGGAGTAAAAGAGGGCATCATTTTCTAATCACAATCCTACTTTCATTATTGGTCACCCCTATATTCTGCATAGTTGGGTGCCCTCTAGTCCACAGGTCAAGATTCAGGAAACAGTGGGCAGTTGTAGTGAACAATAACAAAGTTGCAGAGTTTACAGAAGAAGGGAGAACAGATCCAAAGTACCCAAGAATTTCGCGGGGGCAATTGGTTCAAGCCACTTCTGGTTTTAGCAGTTCGAGCCTAATAGGATCGGGGCAATTCGGGCAAGTATACAAGGGAGTTCTCAAGGACAACACGAGAATAGCTGTTAAAGTCCTGGACACTAAAACTCCTGGAAAAAACATTTCGGGGAGTTTCAGAAGGGAATGCCAAGTTCTGAGAAGAACCAGGCACAGAAACCTAATTAGGATCATAACAGCTTGTAGCAGACCGGATTTCAAAGCCCTGGTTTTCCCATTGATGCAAAACGGGAGCCTCGAAAATCACCTCTACCCATCCCATGGCCTAAACAGCCGTCGCCTAGACCTGGTCCAGCTCGTTAACATCTGCAGCGATATCGCAGAAGGGATGGCCTATCTGCACCATCACTCCCCAGTTAAAGTTGTGCACTGCGATCTCAAGCCTAGTAACATCCTTCTCGACGATGACATGACAGCTTTAGTCACTGATTTTGGCATTTCGAGATTGGTTAAAGCTGCTGATGATGACATTGATAACACAGCTTCCTATTCCACCTCTACAGATGGCCTACTTTGTGGCTCAGTTGGTTATATTGCTCCTGGTAAGTAAACTAAACTAAACTAAACTATCATTATCTGTTACTTGATGAACCATTAGATTTAATTTTACTGTTTTTAACTTTTTCCCTTTTTGCTAATAGAGTATGGAATGGGAAAGAGGGCATCTACTGAAGGAGATGTGTATAGTTACGGGGTACTTGTGTTAGAGATCGTGACAGGAAAACGCCCGACTGATCACCTATTCGAAGAGGGAAAAACTTTGCACGAATGGGTTAAGAGCCATTACCCACACAGGCTTGAGCCAATTGTGGAAGAAGCATTAGTAAGGTGCAAACCGCGGGGCTCAGTTTCATACAATTCCAATATTTGGCGCGATACTATCTTGGAACTCATAGAAGTCGGGCTCGTATGCACACAGTACAGCCCGGGAACTAGGCCGAGTATGGTGGATGTGGCGCTGGAGATTGGCCGGTTGAAGGAATATCTTGCTAGCCCTTCAATTCTGCATTGTGAAGAGGATCTTCATGGCTTCTGAGCTCAAGTTTGCCACTTTTCTGTCTGTCTTGAATCTGAACAGTTCAGCAGAAGATTTTTGGTTGTAGTTTAATTTTTGGTTGTAGTTTAATTAGATTGTAATGTACTGTCAATTTTGGCACATCCTGTTCTTGCATTTAATTTTGAGGTTTTCATTTTCTTCATTTTGTTAATGTTATTAGTTAGATCATACCAAACAGGGCCTAATTACATGCAGTTTCATTTTGTTTAATTTGCTGGTAGTTGTATTATTATGAATTTTCACATTATTTGGTGAAAGTGGCAGTTTTAGTCTGGTCTCTAAATTATAGTAAGGTTCTGTTTGGTATGTTGAAATTGCCTCACTTGAGAATTGAATGAAACTTGTAAAGTTGTAAGAGAAAGAACAGTTAGGCCCTCCCCATTGGTATCTTTAGCACAAATTTTAAGAAAAATAAAAACTGATGTACGTGTTTTTAAGGATAAAATATAATTTTTAGTCCCTCAACTATAATACATGTATCAATTTTGGTCCTTGACTATTAAAAATTTCAAATTAGGTCCATGACTATTCAATTTGTATCACTTTTGGTCCTTAACTATTAACATTTTCAAATTAGGTGCATGACTATTCATTTTGTATCACATTTGGTCCTGCCGTTAAATTTTCCGGCCAAGTCATCGGGGGTGACCAGCGTTTTCTATTTTTTTATTATTATTTTTTTTATTTTTAAGTTTTTTTATTTAAAAGTTACGGAGTATTAAAATAATTTTTAAAATAAAAATTAAATAAATTAGTCGGTCTCGATGACTTCGCCGGAAATTTGGCCGGAAAATTTAACGGCAGGACCAAATGTGATACAAAATGAATAGTAATGCACCTAATTTGAAAATGTTAATAGTCAAAGACCAAAAGTGATACAAATTGAATAGTCATGGACCTAATTTGAAATTTTTAATAGTCAAGGACCAAAATTGATACATGTATTATAGTTGATGGACTAAAAATGATATTTTCTCAGTTTTTAAGTAATGGGGGTGTTGCATTTTGCAGAACTTTTTCTCCTGCAACACCCCTGAAATTGTCAGGATTTTAGGCATTGATAATCATTCCAATTGAGTTGATCTGATTCAATGAAAATACTTCTTGTTGTGGACTTGTGGTCTTGGTCGTCATTGTTGTAGAATACATATGTAGTAAATAGGGTGTAACAAAATTAAATGAGAATAAATTAGGTATTACCAAATTAAGCTATTAATAAAAATTTAAGAATAGTTTAATATCAGGTCTCCTCGGAATAATTATTTCCCATAAAAAAATAGATTATTTTTAAGAATATCATTTTTAGAATAAAATAACTTATTAAATTATAAAATAGGTCTATTCTCAAAAAATATAATTTTATTCTCAAACTATTCCGTGAAGGATTTTGTTGCTTGTACGTCTTCCTTAGTGTCACCTGGATGCGCAACCAATATACACATAGCCTTTTTGGCTAAGACCATATCAGAAAATGCATCCATCAGTTCATCACTACTAATATTCCAAAAAGGTGACACTACTGATGTGATTTTTTATTAGTTTATACCATAAAAGTTTAGCATATATAAATAAATAAATAAATAAATAATACACACACTCACACACAAAAATATCTATGCTATAACTGCTAAGTATAATATATATTACTCCGTAATAATAAAAGTTTCATATATTTTTAGTTGAGACAAAACACATCATTTAGTTTAACCAAAAAGATCTCATTATAATTTTTTATCGATTATAATTACAAGGCTAGATTATTCAACGCATATTTCTGAAAAATAGTTACGAGTTTTTCTGTTGACAAAAAAAAGTCTTCAAATATTTTTAGAGTATGAGAACAGGACAAATCTTTAGATTATGTCATGATTACACTAATGTGTTATCTGACAAATAGTATAGGCTCCTTTTAGCCTACTGCCATTAACACTACTTGTGCAGTTGTGCATGTACTAGCTTAGTGGTAGGTATGGGCTGATTGATTACCCAACTCACTAACTACAAAATTGTTGATAATCATACACACCAAGAGCTAGCTTTCTAGATTAATGTGAATCATGTTGGAAAATTAATTAAATTTAGCATGAAAAATAGTTATGTTAAATTAAAATTTTGAGTGAAGTTTATTTTTTATTTAAGTATGATCAAAGTGGATTTAGATTCTTTTAAGAGATTTTTAATACTTGATTTTGAGGAGAGAAAATGTGGGAGAAGGGTTGGGGAAATATGGGGAGAAAGCATGCAACCTCCAGAGGGACTGTCATCTCCTGAGGTTGCTTGCTTTGGTGCGTGTTGGCCATGTGCCACACTAACACGCATAGGGTCTGTTTTATAATTTTAAAAATTATTTAAAAATCAAGCCGCTTTTTTTTTTTTTTTTGTTTTTATTTGTTATTCAAATTTTAATTTCTATTCTTAAATATATTTTAATTTTTTAATTATATTAATTGTTGGTATATTTAGTATTTAAAATTTTGTATTCGATTTCAAATATTAATTTGTTCTGTAGATGACCATTGAAAGCACCACTTTTAGCTCCGTTGAAAGTGTTAGATCCATCTCCTTAGCTTCATATTTGGCTCTCATTGACACCAAATGGATCCAAAATGCTCCATTTAACTCGAATGCCTGCCAAATTGCATGAAAATACTCATCTTTGCTCCCAAAGCTTTCCAAATCAAACTCCCAAAGATGCACCTTGGGATGGGGTCAATGCGGCCGGATTAGGCCCCAACTGATCCCGGGCGGCCACCCAGGTGCCCAACTAGTCTAAGGAGAACTTGGCCCAGGTCTAACGTTCAATTTCATGCGTCGAGTGATCTCTACTCGTACTCGCGCACCTCGCCGAGTTAGCCTTCGGGGTGAACTGACTTCCAATTCGGCTCGAAACCTGCTCTTGTGTCTATTGTCAGTAGGTGGTGGGGTCAGTGTCGTTGTATGTTGCGAACGGTTGGCTCCCTCCGGAGCCCCCATCCCAGGGAACCCAATGCAAGGGACCTAAATGAGGTTGTCCGGGTGGTCGTACACGGAAGCAGGGACCTAGGTCTCAAGTCTCAAGTATAGGGCCTAGCCTCCGCGGCCGACCCCAGGCGTCTGGCGGAGTGTGGGGGCCTTGGGTCCACTAGGCTTTGGTGAGCAACAGAGTATAGGGATTTGCGGCTAACTCCTTGCCCTCAATTGCAAGCGATCCTTTGATCTCCTTGCCAGCTCGCAGATCCATTTGATGAGGATGATTTTAGCCTGCTGGATGGCGGCTATGCACACTTAGATGCTTGAGGCCCTGGTGCCAGTGGGACATGGGCACCCAAGGCCATTTCTTCGCCCCTCTAATTGGTCAAATGATCCTTTTAAGTCCTCCATCGGGCCTACCACCATGGTTTATCGACTCAGGGGCTCATTATTGTCGACCGGGATGATGTTAGTGTTAAGGGAATCGCGAGAATTGCGAGAGTGGGACCTCGCTATTGGGGTGGTCATGGACCGAGAAAATGAAATACACAGCCGAGCTTAGACGTCGAGTTCTCAATGAAAACACCAATTATGGAACTAAATGACTCGGGCTCTAAACGGATCAAATTAGCTCTCATAAAATATAGGAAAAAAAATGTATAATTGTGTAGAATTTAGTAGCATTGGATGTATTAGAGCTAGAATATTACAAGAAGCTTGTAGTAATAAGACATAATGTTTGTGATATTTTTGTAAGGGAATAAGACATGACCTTTAATAACTAAACAAAGCCAATTTATACATGAAAATATCCAACTAACTTTGTGGTAGGCCACAAGACTTGGTCAAACCCCCACGGTGGCCCCCAAGCTTGAGCGAAATCTGGTTGCCTCGGCCTTGGGGATGGGCTTTGAGGGTGGAACGGTGATCGCTCGAGGCCGGTCGCAGAGGTCAAGGGCCCGGACCCGGGACTTGGCTCTCGGGTCTCCACATTCGGGTCCAACCACTCGGCTCGGGTAGTCTCATCCGGGTCCTTCACCTTCTTAGTCCGAATCACCAACCTTGGGCCCTGAGTTTTCATTCTTGGGCCGTTTCCAATATTATCTCCATCAAAAGTATTATACATTATTTTTTCTCAAAAGTATTACATATTTTTTCTCAAAAAGTATTACACTTTTTGTTGGATATTTATATAGTAATGTAGGTTATGATTCAGGTGTCTACCATGCAAGCTTAAATAATATTTGGAGTTGTGGACTTATAAGTATTATTTAGTTTGGTAGAGATGATTTTGGATAATCGAGAGATCCTTCGAGAGGTCAGTTTATTCGAAAGGTCAGTTCGCGGAACATCGATGTCTCGAGAGATAAGGAATGTTCGAGAGATCAGTTCGATCGGCAGATGTCTCGATAGTCCCTTTGCAAACTCCCGACTCTCGAGAGATGCGAATTGTGACGCGTTCTATGACACGAATGCTGATCTGATCTATGTAAGGGTAAGTATCGTACACATGTTTTAGTATCTCTTGTTTTGCAACAAGTATATTGCATTGGGGATATTAAGACTAGAATGTGTTTTATCACGTTTATCATGCATGGGTACGTAACTTGCGTAAACCAGATTATTCTATCCAAAATCAGTTGGAAATTCAAATATATGGTTGGAGGTGGTTTACCAACAGCCATGAACTTCCAGTAACTACTCCCCAACGGTTGGAAATTTCTCTATAAATTCTAGGGAGTATCATCTGATGTGAGTGTGCAAGTTTTGCATTCTATCAAGTTATTTCACGGTTCAAATCTCGCCTAAAGTTTCTTTTCAAGCAACAAAGAACTTTGTTTCATCTTCTTGTATCCCATAAGATTTAGTCTTGAAACCTCGTTGCTTTGTCAGAGGAAAGATTAAAAGCTTATAGGAAAGTGATATCACGCCTGAATATTTCATTTCCTCATTACTGTTATTCCTCATTTTCCCACATAAACCAACAATCTATAAGCTTTTAATTCCAGTTTATGAGGAATGATGAATTCTGGGTTCCTTGACTTTGCTGTCAACATCCCAAAGTTGGAGCACTTTGAAGGCGTGGGCTTTCATAGATGGCAAAAGAAGATGAAGTTCCTCCTTGCGGCCCTGAACGTGGCATATGTTCTGAGCACCCCGAAGCCAGTGGAGCAAGAGGATGAGACGCTTGAAGCCACCCGTCGCCGACTCAAATGGGAGAATGATGATCTCGCCTGCCGTGGCCATATTCTGAACGGTATGTCTGACACCCTCTTTGATATTTATCAATATGAGGAATCCTCTAAGGATCTGTGGGATGTGCTTGAGGCAAAATATATATCTGAGGATGCCTCTAGCAAGAAATTCCTGGTAAGTGAATTCAATGAATTCAGAATGGTGGACAATCGTTCAGTCATGGAACAATTCCATGAGATTGTCAGAATCCTTGGACAGATAAGACACCATGGCATGAATATGGATGACTCCATTGCCATAGCCAGTATCATAGACAAGTTGCCACCTTCATGGAATAAGGTACATCGTGCCTTGATGCAAAGGAAGGAAGAACTTACCATGGAACAACTGGGTTCCCACCTGTATGTGGAGGAAGGGATCAAACAGAAAGAGAGTAAGAAAAAAAAGCGGTGGGAGGTTAATCGGGGCCTCAGGTTCTACCATCAACTTTGTTGATGAAGGCAAACCATATGGGAACCGCAAAGGGAAAGGGAAACCGGGAAAGGCCTCAAAATCTTCTAAGTTTAAGAAGAATGGAAAAGGGAAAGGAAAGGCATGGGTTAAATGCTGGGTGTGCAACGGTCCACACTTTAAAAAGGACTGTGAAGTTTGGAAGGAAAAGATGCAAGGCATATCTTCAGGTGATCATGGCCAAGGAAGTGGCCAATGGAAACAAGGTAAAATCATTAATCTCGTTTCTGATAGCACTGAAAATTTCATTGCTATGATATCTGAAGTTTATGTCATGCAGACTGATGACTCGTGGTGGGTTGACACTGGGGCTACCAGGCATGTCGTCTGTAAAGATATGAATCTTTACAAGAGTTATAAAAATCTGGAAGATGGTCTAAGCCTATACATGGGAAATGATTCCATGGTGAAGGTGAAAGGGATTGGACAAGTGGAGTTGCTTCTCACGTCTGGAAAGAAGCTGACTCTCACGGATGTGTATCATGCCCCAGATGTTAGGAAAAATTTAATTTCTGGTATTGTATTGAACAAATGTGGTTTTAAACTTGTATTTGAAGCAGATCGTTTCATTTTGTCCAAGGCCGGTACGTTTGTAGGCCAAGGATTTCTGTGTTGTAATATGTTCAAACTTAATATTAGTAAAGTTGATGGTTGTGTTTACACAGTGCGTTCATCATCTTTATGGCATTCACGTTTATGTCACGTAAATTATTTTCGTTTATTTGACATGGCTAAAGATGGATTAATACCATCTTTTGAGTTGAACAAGGAACCATGCAGTGCATGCATGTTGAATAAGATAACTAGGAGTTCCTTTCCTAGTATAAAAAGGAATTCAACTTTGCTTGAATTGGTGCACAGTGACCTGTGTGACTTTCATAGCAACCCTTCATTGGGAAATAAAAGGTATATAGTCACTTTCATAGATGACTATTCGAGATATTGCTATGTGTACCTCCTACATTCCAAGGATGAGGCCTTGGAAAAGTTTAAAATATTTAAGTTGGAGGTTGAACTACAAACTGGTCAGTTGGTGAAAAGATTACGCACTGACAGAGGTGGTGAATACTATGATCCACCGTTCTTTCAATCCATGGGTATCATTCACGAGACCATAGCACCATATACTCCACAGCAAAATGGTGTGGCAGAAAGGAAGAATAGAGTGCTCAAGGAAATGATAAACTGCATGTTATCAGTTTCCGGATTGAGTGAAGGTTTCTGGGGAGAAGCCATGTTGACCGCTTGTTATGTTCTCAATAGAATTCCCAACAAAAGAAGTAGGGTAACACCCTATGAACTTTGGTCCAACAAGAAACCCAACCTGAATTATTTGAGAGTCTGGGGTTGCAGGGCTGTGGTAAGGTTGCCAGATCCTAAACGTAAAGGACTAGGGGAAAAGGGCATCGATTCTATCTTTATAGGATATGCAGTACACAACAAGGCATATCGGTTCTATGTGATAGAACCTAATGACTATGTCTCGGTACATACCGTCATAGAGTCACGGGATGCTATCTTTGATGAAAATAGATTCACTTCGATAGATAGAACCAGGGATTTGATTCCTAGTTCAAGTAAGCCCAAAGATGTTGATCAAGTTCATGATCATTAGGGGTGGAAATAGGCTAGGTCGAGCCAGGCTTTAGAAAATTAGGCCTGGACCTGCGATGGAAATCTAAAGCCTGAGCCTGGGCCTGAGCCTGTATGTAGGCTTTTTTTTAGGCTCAAGCCTGAGCCTACAGTTGGCCTGGCCTGGCCTGAAGCCTTTTTAAAAGCCTATTTAATATATAGGCCTTTATAAAAAGGCTTCAAATATAGATCCTATAAATAGGCTTTGAACCTATTTAAGACATACATTTTAAAGCCTTTTAAAGTATACATGTAAAAAATTTACAAAAAAATACCTAAGTTCATATTTCATAATAAATGACAAAAGTATAAGTTCATATTTCATAATACAATATCCAACACCACAAGTTTAATAAGTGAAAGTTCGTGATACAAAATTCAACAATACATTATTTACTAATTACTAGTATTACTACAAATCTATAAATCTTGCAATCAATTACTAGTAGGCTCATATTACATTAGTATTACTACTTTACTAATTGCTAGTAAACTATAAACACTAAACAACTAGAAGAATTATTACTAGTCATTAATAACACTAATTATTAGCAATTCAACATAATAGCAATAGTAACTAGTAATATCTAACACTGTTTACTAATTAGCAAGTCGTATTTGGGATTTGGGTATTAGGAATTAGGGTTGTAGTTATGTATACAAAATGTATATATATTGGGGTTAAATCATAAATATAAAAATAGATTAGATATAAAATGTAATATATAATAATGAAATATTAAATATAAATATTATAATATATATAAATAGGCTAGGCCTGCGGGCTTGTAGGCCGGGCTTTTAAATATAGGCCTAGGCCTTTTTAACTAAATAGGCTTTTAATTAGGCCTAAGCCTGGCCTTTTTACTAAATAGGCTAGGCCATACTAGGCCCTAAGTAGGCTAGGCCGTAGGCCCCTATGAAGGGGCCTGGCCCATTCCCACCCCTAATGATCATGCAGGGTCAAAGGAACTTGAACTTAGGAAAAGTAAAAGAACCAGAAAGACAAAAACATTTGGTCCGGATTTCCAAATGTATTTGGTCGAAGGTTCGAGAGGTACCTTGGAGACCACACACCTTCACTACTTCAATATAGAAGGTGATCCCTCGTCATTTGAGGAGGCTATGAATTCTCATGATGTTGCTTTCTGGAAAGAAGCAGTTAATGATGAAATGGATTCCATCATGGGAAATGACACTTGGATATTAACTGATCCTCTGAGTGGTTGTAAACCTATCGGGTGCAAGTGGATCTTCAAAAGGAAGATGAAAGTCGATGGGTCAATCGAGAAGTTCAAAGCCAGGCTTGTTGCACAGGGCTTTAAACAAAAAGAAGGAGTAGACTTCTTTGACACTTATGCACCTGTAGCGAGGATTGCTACCATTAGATTGTTAATTGCCATTTCGGCCATACACAATCTTGTAATTCATCAAATGGATGTTAAGACTGCATTCTTAAATGGTGAATTAGAGGAGGAAGTGTATATGAAGCAACCAGAAGGCTTCGTGGTTGCTGGGCAGGAACATAAAGTTTGCAAGTTGATTAAGTCACTTTATGGCTTAAAGCAAGCCCCTAAGCAATGGCATGATCGGTTTGATCAAGTGGTGCTAGCTAATGGGTATAGGATAAATCAATCTGATAAATGCATCTACAACAAATTTGATAACCAAGGACAAAGGGTTATTATTTGCTTATACGTGGATGACATGTTGATTTTTGGAACTAATCTGGAAAAGGTTAAAGAAACCAAAGAGTTTCTTAGTTCCAGTTTCTCCATGAAAGATTTGGGAGAAGCAGAAGTTATTCTTGGAATAAAGATAACTAAAGTACAGGATGGTGTTAGATTAACACAATCTCATTATATTGAGAAAGTGTTAAAAAGGTTTAATCACTTGACTGGTTCTCCAGTTTCTACTCCTATGGACCCTTCGTTGAAGTTAATTCCAAATGAAGGTAGTCCAGTTTCTCAGTTAGAGTATTCGAAAGTGATAGGATGCTTAATGTATGCAATGACTAGTACTCGTCCTGATATTGCGTTTGCAGTAGGAAAGGTGAGTAGATATACTAGTAATCCCGGTGCAATACATTGGTTGGCATTAAAAAGAATCTTGAAATATCTGAATAAAACCATTGATTATGGTTTGGTGTATTCGAAAGATATTTCCATCCAAGAAGGATATTCTGATGCTAGTTGGATTTCAAATCAGGAAGATTATTCCTCAACTAGTGGATGGGTATTTCTGCTTGGAGGAGGTGCAATCTCCTGGGCTTCTAAAAAGCAAAGTTGCATTTCAGATTCAACTATGGCATCTGAATTCATTGCATTAGCTTCTGCATGCAAAGAAGCTGAGTGGCTAAGGAATTTAATTATGGAAATTCCAATTTGGCCGAAACCGATGTCACCAATTTTGGTACATTGTGATAGCGCTACTACATTGGCCAAAGCATATAACAATGTTTATAATGGCAAGTCAAGACACATAGGAATGCGACATAGCTATGTGCGGGAGCTCCTAGTTAATGGTGTTGTAGCACTTGACTTTGTACGGTCCCGGTTCAATTTAGCGGATCCGTTTACTAAAGCCTTGGCAAGGGACATGGTGTTGAAAACATCGGAAGGGATAGGTGTAAAACCCAACTCTAGTCGAGAGGTGAAGGAAAGCACAACTCACGCCTAAGTTATTACGTTAGGTCCTGAGTTCAATGATTGATGAGTACTTCACTAATCGGCTGCAAGTACTAAATAAAAGGTATCCCTAAAGTCAGTACTTGGTTTTTCCTGCATGAGTAAGAGGATGAGATTACTCTTAACTGATCCTTTAAGAAAATGCTTACTGCAGGGCATGATTTAAGGGATTGGCCTGTGTGAACATGAAGTGCAGCCGCTTCAAGAGCTTAGGGTTTGGCTTGATATGTTCATGAATGGATATGGACACATGGCGGTTAATAGTGTCAAAGTTTGAGTTTTGTGACTGTAAAAATTTGTGTGTATTCTACCTACATTTCTTCAAAGAGACTGCGTGGTTCAAGGCTCGTCCACCACTGCAATCCGAATTGATGTATCACGTATTATACTATGTGGAAGTTCAATCTTTAAGACACTTTCATTTATGCACAAGTTTTGGATTTATCTTGGTAAAGTATTAACCTTTACTATATAAATAGAGGAGGATTGTTGGATATTTATATAGTAATGTAGGTTATGATTCAGGTGTCTACCATGCAAGCTTAAATAATATTTGGAGTTGTGGAGTTATAAGTATTATTTAGTTTGGTAGAGATGATTTTGGATAATCGAGAGATCCTTCGAGAGGTCAGTTTATTCGAAAGGTCAGTTCGCGGAACATCGATGTCTCGAGAGATAAGGAATGTTTGAGAGATCAGTTCGATCGGCAGATGTCTCGATAGTCCCTTTGCAAACTTCCGACTCTCAAGAGATGCGAATTGTGACGCGTTCTATGACACGAATGCTGATCTGATCTATGTAAGGGTAAGTATCGTACACATGTTTTAGTATCTCTTGTTTTGCAACAAGTATATTGCATTGGGGATATTAAGACTAGAATGTGTTTTATCACGTTTATCATGCATGGGTACGTAACTTGCGTAAACCAGATTATTCTATCCAAAATCAGTTGGAAATTCAAATATATGGTTGGAGGTGGTTTACCAACAGCCATGCACTTCCAGTAACTACTCCCCAACGGTTGGAAATTTCTCTATAAATTCTAGGGAGTATCATCTGATGTGAGTGTGCAAGTTTTGCATTCTATCAAATTATTTCACGGTTCAAATCTCGCCTAAAGTTTATTTTCAAGCAACAAAGAACTTTGTTTCATCTTCTTGTATCCCATAAGATTTAGTCTTGAAACCTCGTTGCTTTGTCAGAGGAAAGATTAAAAGCTTATAGGAAAGTGATATCACGCCTGAAGATCTCATTTCCTCATTACTGTTATTCCTCATTTTCCCACATAAACCAACACTTTTCTTTGTAAGGAACAAACAATTTAGTATTATATTTATAGCTAGCATAAGTATTACATTTTTTTATCACCACTCTGCCCGTCTTATTTATCATTTTTTTTTAAATGAGATCTATCATATCACCTTTTATTTATAATTGACGAATGAAAAATGCCATTTTTCATAAATGAAACAATGAAATTAACTCGAACGAGTAGAAATGATTTGTTCTGATAAGATTGTGGTGGTGGGATAAGATTTATAATGACATTTTAATTTTCTTGATGGAGATACATACGTCGTTGTCAAAATCCATTCTTGCTTTTGGCTCAAGCATTTTATCAACACCTTTTTCTCTTCATCTCAACAAAGACATACACCAATTTTTATGTTATTGTGATGAACATTACATATATATAGTAAGGGTCACACTTGTGTGAGACCGTCTCACGGATCTTTGTTCGTGAGACGGGTTGGGTCGAGTCAAAGCACCATGCAAATGCCATACTTATATGTGCAAATGTCATACTTATATGCTCAAATATAACACTAATTAAGAATACAATTTTTGTTACTTATAAGAAAAAAAGTAGTACATTTTTTATAATAAGTAATGTTGACAAGTGCCCCTTACTTATAAGAGCAAATATAATACTTTTTGAGGAAAAATGTAATATTTTTAAATCGAAATGTAAAAGTATTGTATTTTCCCTTAAAAGTATTACATTTACCCTTATAAGTAACAAAAATTTTATTCTTGATTAGTATTACATTTGAGCATATAAGTATGACATTTGTGCACATAAGTATTACATTTACATCTTGATTCGACCCGACCCGACCCGACTCGTCTCATGGTGAGACAGTCTCTCACAAGTTTTTGCCATATAGTAATAATCCTCCAACTAATACCGATTTCTGAGTCGTCTTTTTTCATAAATAATTTGACTTTGAGCTACCAACAGTCTTCTGCTTAATCTCAAAATGCAGTAACCCTTTGGTGCAGAGATCATGCATACGTCATCTTTTTTAAATGGGAAAAAGATGATAGATAAATAAAATAAATTTAAAGAAAATTACATTATTGAAAAAGAAAGTCATTGCCTGCTGGCCAAGGTTAATTTCTACGGCCAAAAATCATAGCCGACCAAGATTTTTTTTTCCTATTATTTAATTTTATTTTTAAAAAATATTATAAGTAATATTTTGAAATATGAATGCTCATGTCATTGTTGCGTTAATGTCGTTCACAATTTAGACTAACAGTGTTACATTTCATTCTTAATTTTACACAGACTGAAATTTTAAATTTTAAGAAATAAATTTAAACTCAAGTAGAGAAACTAAAATTATAGCCGACAAAAATATTTTATTTTTCTTATTTTTTTAAAAAGGAAAATGTTCTTTTCTTGCCCTAAATTTTCTCTCCAAATTTGTCATCATCATATGACTTTCATAGTTTCATTCCCATAAATTGGCTGATCCACTACTAATTAAAAAGAAAATGTTACTAATCAGATGATGCCATATTAGAACGGAAGTTTGTAGGGGAAATATATAAGAGCAACCCCATTAGGGGTTTTGGGTGATTTTTGTAGAGATAACAATTTGGTGAGGGTTTTTCGACAAATGGGAGGGGTATTTTTAAGTAGATTTTTCTCTTGCAAGGAGTAGTTTTTTTATAGAGCTCAAAGTTTTGGAAAAAGACACATAAACACGAAGACAATACAAAGTAAAAGAAAGTTATCAAGAAGCCAAAGCCTTGAACTAACACCGTGTTTGGTTAAAAGGAGGGAAATCAAGAAATTAGAGAAGAAACTAATTATAATTCCGTGAAAAATGAATAATTTGGTTGACAGAAATAGAATTACTGTAAATTTCAATTATATATAAATATTAAAATGCCCTTATGTAATAATAATAAAGAATTGTGCAGGGTAAACAAAACAATGACAAAATTCATCCACACATTACTTTTTTTCTTTTCTTTTTTTTTTTTTTTTTTTATTGGCGTGAAATTTATATTCCTAGGGGTCTAGGGGGAGGGGTAGTAAAAGTCCATGAAAGGAGGAACTTGCTATTGGGCGTCAAGTTGATCGAGTTCAAACCCCTATTCGATTCAAGACATGGCGTTGTGGCTTACCATTGAGAGATGTTATTAAATAGTTAATGTCCACTTACTTATCACCAATTAGTATTAAGTAGGATATGACAACTAACAATAGCTAATGAACTTTGTGGTTAAATGTGTTTTACTTGCAGCAGTACAAGATGTGAAGTGAGTATAGAAGAAATTACAACTTCATTGTACCAAACACCCAGGAAAAGTTCAAAAGTTTTTTTTTTTTTTTTGAAATATGAAAAGTTCAAAAGTTATTCACAACAGTATTTGTAAATTGTGCAGATGAGCCACCCATTAGGCCATTACCCACTCTTGTTATACACAAAATATATTCCTGTTTACAGAAACTACAGTAGTGGGTATATTGTTAGTTAATGAAGAATATATAGTTAAGTTTTTACATTATATGTAATCTGACAATAATCTTCATAGTGATGAGTAAAAGCTTCCTTCCTTCTATCCAAAAACAATACATACACTCAACCCATTGACAGACAGCAATTCAAGTTCCTGATCATACTGTCACAGGACTTGTTAGATAATTAAAAAAAAAAAAAACAAATAAAGAAGGGATGCTTACACTCTTCCATTATGTCAAAAAAAAAAAAAAAAAAAAAAAAAATTTGGGCACACAGGCTTTACATCATATACATGCTGCCCCTATTAATATAGAGAGAAGAGAGTCATTGTGATGAACATACATGATAGCAACCTCAATAACCAGCGATCCATCTGCTTTGGCGGTGGCAGCCAGTGGGCGGTTTTAGCTCACTCTATCAGAGCCAAAAGTAAAACATTGCCTGTTTACCAATATTTTCATTTAAAGTGGTCAGGTTTTCCTTGTTTTTTATGTTTGCATATGTATATATATATATAAGAATGTGTAAGCAAGAAAAAGTAGTACCTCCTTGAGAGAAACTAGGGCTAGCTCGTCTTCTTCAGATGGAGATGACTTCTTGGTTTTCAAATTAGTAACCTCGGTGTGCAACGAATTAAGTTGCTCTTTGATCTCACGTAACAAGTTCAGCACTACTACTTCTCTATCGGGGGATGATGATGATGATGACGACGATGATGATTCTCTCCTGGCCTCGATTATCTCAGATGGCCTATCGGGCTGAGGAAGCAGCTCCTCGGTTTGTGAATCATCAGCGTTAACACTTGCTGTTGTGGGCTGAACGTTTTCCAAATTTATGCTAACGGTAGCTGAGCTTTCTTGGCTTAGTCTTCGTGAATTGTTCTCTTGGTGTGGAGGAAATGCCAGCAGTCTCTTGAGCAAATCCCTCTTGTCTTTCTCGGATAAATTTAAAGTTTCCTTTGGGAAAGAATCGGGTTTTTCAAGCCTCCTATCGCAATCCTGCTGATAAGTCCTCTTCCCCTCATTTTTTATAGGCGGCATTGGGATTTCATCTATGGTATCCTTATCATCGGTTTGAGGAACTTCAAAAACATCAAGGACATTCGGGGAGCAAGGGACATTGTTTTCATTTTCCGAAGTACTTCCAGGATACTTACTACTTTGATCCACATCGCCTCCGCCCCCTAATCTTGCTAGATCAAAGGCAGAGCCTCTTCGAGAGGAGAATGGTGAGGGAGACCTCGTGTCACGCCTCAAATTAGTGTGACCAGCAGCTCCAAATCCAACTCCGGCTATCAATTTCACTCGTTCATCTAATTTTCTAATCTGTTCCCAGTATGAATTGATGCCCCCTGCAGCAGAGGTCTCGGTCTTTTTCTCCACATCTGAACTAGGCTCGTTCATCATCATCATCTCGTGGCATATCTGCTCACGTTCATCGACTAACTTTGAGCTAAACTCAACCTCGGGGCTAGCAGAGTTCTCCGTTCCATTAACACTCCTCCTTAACTTGAGAGGAAACACCGGAAAAGAATTCCTCCTCGAGAGACTTTGAAGACCCCCATCTCCCATCACAGTCTCGTTCAACTGCAACAAATGCTCTGGAAATTTGATCTCAGTGCCCCCGGGATCAGCACAACCCATGCTCATCAGCTTGTACTTATAAGCCTGCACCTGATAATCTAGTGCAGCTATCTCCATTTCCTTCTGAAAGATAAGGTCTTCAAAAATCGCCAACGCTTCCTCAGCATGGCACATCTTTTCCTCCGCCAACCTCTTGTATTGCTCCGCCTCCATCTGCACCGTCGCCTTCTCCCCCTGGAGACGCAATATCATGGACAACGCCTCGCTAGCTGCGCTAGCCGAGGCTTCTCTTTCCACATCTAATTCGCTGTAAAGACTCTGGAGAAGCTTTTGCTGTGCACAAAGTGTTTCTTTCAAAGAAGCTATATCCACTTTTGATGATACCCCCCCACCCTCAGCCATAGCAACCACTCTACAATTTACAACACCTGTTGCATTCAGGATCAAAATTACACAACTCAATACTATTAAAAAGAAGAATTTTTTTTGCTTTTGTTGGGCAGAGGCCGGTAAAGGGCCATATCCATCAATTAGTGGCTAGGGTAAAAGGTCAAGTCCAACACCTGTCTCTCGAAAACGTGATGGCGTCTATAAAGAAATAAAGTTGCGCCTTCGCTACTAACTATAGCTTTTGGCGTAGTGATCCGAATTTTCTTTTTTCTCTAAATAACAAAACAAATTATACAGAATTCTCAACAAGATATGGAAATTTAACCATCCATGTATGAAAGAATATTGTGCATATGTTTGCAATCAAAAGATTCAGAATCTAGAAAAACTGCAAAAAGACAAATCCAATAAATTCCATGTCATCATTTTCAATTTTCAATTTTCAAGAAAACTGACATTTCTATCAATGGAGGAAATCTATATATAAACCCTGGCTCAGGAGGGGGAAAGGATATAAAATCAAGCATGATCACACTATAAAAACAATACAATTTATATTATAATACGTATGCATATGAAGAGAGGAGATTGAATTTACCTGGAAAAAGAAGAGATGAGACAGAAAATGCCTATCACGCATCTGATACAACAACAACAATCTGACTAGAACAACAACTAGAAGAAGAAGAAGGAGAAGAAGAATCACCCAGGAAACTTCAAAAAGAAAAGAAGATCCTAATGAAATATGATATTTTTGAAGAAAAAAATGATGACAACCAAGAAACGGTAACTCTCCCTCCCTAAAGGCTAAATCTCCAAGAAAATGATAATCGAATCAGAAGGGCGACCTGGTTCAATTCAAAATTTTGAAGAAAAAACAGGCCCCAGGGAGAAAAGGAGAAAACCCATTTCTTTAATGGCGTAACGGTTTCTTGGTTTGTCTTTTACAAAAAGAAAACAAGAGTGCTTAGTGCTATGTTCTTGGATTGGATGGTCCGTTTACATTGACCCGAATTCTAAGGCTTTCACTCCACGGTAAAAAATTATTGGTTATTAATCCATGAATTATGAATTGAATGGTGGGTGGGTGGGTTTTACTTTTACTAATTGGGATGAGAAATGGTTTTTTGTTTTTTTGTTTTTTTTCTTAAATTGTGAGAGATTCGGGAGGGACTGAAATTGGTTAAGGAGAGAGACATGAAAATATCGTGGCCAATTCCTCAATTCTATTTGTTTTTTCTGAGTACTATTGACTCTGTTCATAATTACTTTCTAAGCTCGAACTTACACATTTCCATATGAAAGTGCAACTGAGTGCCACTTTTTTTTTTGAAACAAAAAAAAAAAAAAAAAAAAAAAAAAAAAAGTGCCACTTAGACCACAAGGTCTTGGCATCTACAATTCTATCTTTCTACTTCATATGATTAGTTGTTGGAAAGAGAGACGGTTCATCTTTTGATTCAGTGGAATGTAGAGTAAGGAGAATTGTTTATGCCGCATGGTTAGCTCAACTCATTACATAGGTAAAACTCCTCGTCATAAAAAAATTAAGAATTGAGGCTTACCAGCAGTTGCGCAGTGAGCAAATTTGGAAGTCGAAGCGGGATTCCACTTTTTGTCACGAGAAGAATTGTTTATTTGCATGTGAATTTCAATCACATCTATGGATATTCATAGGCATATATGGCATTTTGTTAAACGGGTTCATTACCGGATTGACATAGTAACGATGCGAATATAATAAGGCTAAATATAAGCACAACACATTAAAGTTAACACGTAAGAATTCTAAATATGAACACAATTTTTAAACGGATTAACACGCTTAAGTAACAAGTTTCGAGCCTACAAAACACGATGTGACACGGTAACGTGTTAAAACCCAGTTAAGTATGTTAATATAATTTCCTTTTTAGGAAATAAAACTTTAGAAATAACTTTTTTACTAAATCCGCAATTAAATCAACAAAATAGTAAATATATTTAATTAATAACATACCATAATATTCATTTTCACCAAAAAAAAATCATAATATTCATAAAATGATAAAATAATATCTAAAAAATTATAACTAAGGCTAATATTAACCTATTAAATGGGCTCTTAACTACTAAATTCATAATGACTGTACTCAAGAGATGCACAAGGTATCACTAACTCGTCATTTTCATGTCTGATTTAATGTCATGAGTTATTTCATAAAGTGCCAGGTCTAGTTATTCAAGCAAGGCATATTGATTAAACAAACAATTAAAAAGACTATTTTGCCCCTAAGATTAAGCCTTAAGTGAGTAGTTAAGAGATTCCGGTGAGATTTGGCCGTCAATCTGACCAGAGTGACCAAAATTGACAAAAATTGAATAGTCAGGATATGCAATTAACACTTTTGAAAGTCGTGGACTGCAATTAAGAGGACCCCTATAGTCAGTGGACCAAAATGGCAATTTGCTCTATAATTATGTTTTTGTTGTGAATAAAGGTATGTGGACATTACTATATGTATTATACTATAATAATACATCTTCATCATTTGTAGTATTGTTAATTATACTAGAACTCTGTATATCTGGTATAATATTATATTGAAAGATGATTAATAAAAGATTGGTGATTCCCTCTGTATCTCTGGTCTTTTCTTTACTTTACTATATTCCTATTACCTTCTTACAATCGAGATGATACAATTGTTCACATGAAGATACCTCAATTTCACAACAGTTTTGCTTTATTTTGATTCTTATTAATTATAACTAGTATTTTGTACGCGCGATGCGCAAAAACTTATGCCTAATATTAAAATATGAATAAATAAAAACAATTAAAATGTATAATTCAAATTATATATACACAAATAATATATGTATTTTATACACACATATATGATTTACCATTCATAGAAATTTAATTAAAATATAATCAACCATTAAATAGAAATTAATAATTTAAATAAAATGACAATTAAATAATAGGAAAAAGATATGATAGATATAGGTGTAGGGTAATAATGATGGAGTTAAAACTAACGGTGTTATAAGTTATAACGGTGTAAGGGTAGTTTTGTATAACAAGAATGTAGTAGGGACAATTTTGTCTAATAACATTAAAGTGTACAACATTTAAAGTAAAATATACACATTTATTAGCATCCAAAAAGAGGGACATAAATCAAAGATATAGTTTTGTATAATGTACATTCAGTACACAAATAATGTACATCCCTTGAATACAATGTACATTTTAATATACTAAAAACACATTATTTTTATACTGAATGCATATTATTTGATAGTATGGTCCACAGAGCACACAATAATGATGTTGGGGATTTTGTATCCCACCATAGAATTTTATAGTAATTATTATATTTGTTTGTTTACTTTTTTTTTATTTTTTAATCTTGCTTTTAGATTCATATCCTTTAGTAATCATAAAATAAGAAAATACTATGGACCATGGTCCATGTTGTAATGTAGATTGTAAACACAAAATTTTGAATAATATATTGGAATTCAAAATATGGTTACATGTAGTATATCAATATCGGTATATATGGGTACAAGATCTCTAGATGTTCCTCCGATTCTTCAACTAGATGCATATCTTGAAACTCCATTAAAGGGCCTCCGGAATTCATGTGGTTTGATCTTCAAAGAAGGGTTGTATATATAATTTGTTCTTCATTGAAGGGCCTCTGGGTTCAAATGGCTTGATCTTCAATGGAGTTTTGGAGCAACATTTGGCATAATCTTCATGGAAGTGCTTTTACATTTAGGATCATTTTATTGAAATTGATTCTATGATTTTTCCTAGGATGAATACATATAAATGAGAGGTCATATTTATAGCTGTAGAATAGAAGAGTTTTGATAAGTTCAAACTGATATTATCTAATTAACAAATTAGATAATATCAATATTATCCAAAATCTATTTAAATATACTAATATAAAAAAATAATCAAAAGTAATTGATGGCAATTATGTGATAATATTCGTCTATGTTGATGATATACGAATGTTTAATACACACATTGATGCCATTAATGAAACCAAAAGGTTTCTTTGCTCTCAATTTGATATGAAATATCTTGGTGAAGCAAGTGTGATGTTAGGTGTAAAAGTCACAAAAACTACTAACGGGTTTTCACTGTCTCAGTTGCACTATGTGGAGAAGCTTCTAACAAAGTTCGATAGCATTGATGAGAAATATGCTAACACTCCTTATGATTATGGCATACACTTAAGAAGAATTACGGGAACTTTGCATCCCAGGGTGAGTATGCTAAAATCACTTGAAGCTTGATGTTTCTAATGAACTACACTCGACTCGATATAGCATATGTAGTAAGTAGACTCAGTCGGTACACCCATAACCCTAGTACGGAGCATTAGGATGCTCTTAAGTGATTGTTAAGGTACCTAAAAGGTATCATGGACCGAGGTTTGCATTTTTGGGATAGTGTGTATGAATCAAGATTACAAGTGAAGGAATAGAAATAAGAGATCAAAACAAGGAAAGATATATTAAGAAAATATTAATCCAGAAAAAGAAATAAAAATTAAAGAAAGAAAAATACAAACATTAAAATATAAGTTAGAAACCGAAATGATTTTATCACAAATAAAATACTATGAATATAATGAAGAACATGTTAATCCTAGCATGCTATAAATTTACTCTCATTCAGCTAGTTTCATCGTCAATCAAAAACAACTTCCTTTCTTTCCTTTGCTTTCTTTTCTTAGCGCCTATATCTCTGAGCAATGTTAGTGCATTCCTACTATAGTTAACAGGTGCACATTACTATAGAATAGTTGTGTAACCTTGGAGAACAACGCCGTCCTTTACGCCTTGCACTTGGGTACCAGCGAAATTGTTCTAAAAGGCAGTGAATTTTTTCACACCACATCTTTTAATTCCCGTTGTAATATTAGTTTTCCCAACATATGTGTGGACTTGTGTGCACTTTTAGAGTTCTGTTGTGCACTTCTTTTATATATATATATATATAATTAGCTTTCACTTAATGTCATAAGTAGGTACAACGCTTGATTATATAGCTTAATATTAACAGATAAAGATATAGTTGAGCAAAGTGACTAGGCATTAAATTATGTTGGTAATCCATTATAATCTTCTCTGTAACTAAAAATGTTTCAACAAAATCTTAATTAATTTTTAAAAGTAAGTATATAATCATCAAGTACATTTTAATCTGATAACATCACTAATTCACTATTATTTTCCTAACGAAGGTTTCAGATTTTAGTTTCATCTCAATTTAAATTGACATAATTGTTGAACAAATATTATGATTTGGTTAGAGTGTACAAAAAAACGTTTATAATTAATTTAATAATTGTCGAAATATTTAAACCAAATTTTTGACCCAAAAGCAAAAGGCAAGATGATATCCATTGGCCCTTCGAACGTGCAGTTTATTTGACTCTCTAAGAGCGGGAGTGTGATGTAATAATAAATTAATGAGAAATTAAAGCAGCTTTAATTTTTTATTGGTATATAAGAAAATAATATATACTTTAAAGCATATTGGGAAATTTTGGAATATTTTGCATTTTGTAAAGTTTTACATCATTTTTATCATGTATATATGTTATACAACTTCACAAAATATAAGATATATTTCAAAATAAAAGTATAGAGTATATTATCAATATTGTAACAAATGACGTTCTCCAAATAATATACATTAAGTGAACGTTTTAAAAAAAGAGAAAATCGTACTTTTCGTCCCTAAGTTATAAGGTAATTGTAGAATTCGTTACTAAGTGTTGATTGTGTTCATTTTTACCCTTAAGTTATAATTGGCGTTACACTTTTTGTTATTTTATTAACTTTTCGTGCTCACTTTTTGTCCATGAGTTATACTAAAGTCGTAAATTTTGTCGCTAATGTTTTGTTAGTAAAGGGACGAAAAGTGCAACACCAATGATAACTTAGGGACGAAAAGTGAGCATGAGCAACACTTAGTAACGAATTCTACAATTTTCATATAAGTTAGGGACAAAAGGTGTAATTTTCTTTTTAAAAAATGAAAAATTAATTATAAAATTAATATTTAATCAACACATTAAAAATTAAATAATAAAATGATATGGGGTGTATTAATTTCTTTTAATTAACATCATTACAAGTCAGCGTGTATATTTATTATTTAGCTAGTTAAAGCCACAACCATACTCATTAAAAATTTAAAAAGTCGTTATGCCCGGTTCAACGGCTAATTAAGGTTTGCCCACAGGCCATAACCCTCCCCACGAGTTATTTCCACTTTTGGTCCCACGACTATTGGACCATTTCCACTTTTGGTTCCTGACTATTAAAATTTCTAGATTTGGTCCCACGACTTTTAAATCTCTACCACATTTGGTCTCACGACTTTTAAATCTCTACCACATTTGGTCCTTCCGATCAAAATACGGTCACCGGTGACTATTTTTCCGGCGAATGAAATAAATTAAAGGTAAATTTGTCATTTCCTTTTTTATTTAAAAAAGAAAAGAAAAAAGAAAACCCCCCAAACCCCCCAAACCCTTCTGCTGGCGCCGAACAGCAGAAGGGTTGGGGTTGGGGAAGATGGCCGCAGAAAAGCAGGGGTTGGGTTTTTTTTTTTAAATAAAAAAGAAAATGACAAATTTACCCTTAATTTATTTCATTCGCCGGAAAAATAGTCATCGGTGACCGGATTTTGATCGGAAGGACTAAATGTGGTAGAAATTTAAAAGTCGTGGGACCAAATGTGGTAGAGATTTAAAAGTCGTGGGACCAAATCTGGAAATTTTAATAGTCAGGGACCAAAAGTGAAAATGGTCCAATAGTCGTGGGACCAAAAGTGGAAATAACTCCCCTCCCCACCATTTAAATGTTGCCACGCGCATAGCTGATTAGCTGGGATTTGGAATTTGTAAAAGTGAACAAATCATACAAATGAACAAAATAAACTTAATTGTTTTTTAATATATAATGGACATATCAAATGAGAATACATGGTCCTCTTGTAAAAATTGATGACTCATATCAACCATCAATCAATATTCATCATTGGTTGGGTATTTTAATAAAAAAGCATAGAGTCAATTTTAAAAGTGATGTTCATTTTATAATTATTATAAACTTAAAAGTTTAGTAATTGTAAGATAACTAGGCTTTGATTTCTCAAGATAGATCTACACTTTATACAGTGGGGTTGTTCTCACCCGAACTCACCTGAACTGTCCACTTCGTTTAGCGAACTAGAGTAAAAGATGAACATGAAAATTTTGTAGAAGGTCAATCGAGAGTCCGGTAAGAGTTGAGAGTAGTATTAGGGTGAAAAAGCTTAAAAATATTTGTGTCTATATATATATATATATATAATTTAGTTCCCATGCGGTTGGGTGTCTCCCGTGCGATTGTGCGGTTAAATATATGGAGAGGTTGTTATTTACTTGATTGGTAGTTTTTTTTTTTTTTTTTAAGAAAAGACTTGATTGGTAGTTAAGACGCCGAAGTTCGACGACTTCTGCCGCAAAGCATAATATTGAGGTTGTCTTAAATTTGAAAGTAACGGCAGGCAACAAAGGTCAAAGGTGTGGTACATGGGATCACAAAACGCCAACATAATGATTGGAATCCTTGATATATAGGTTGTGGGTGTATCTAAGAACATGGCTTATGAAAACAACTGTAGGCCTGATGAAACTATTGCCTCACACGCGTGAAAAGCATAAATTAGGTTCCACACCCAAAATCTATTTGAAAATCCAAAAAATATTATCAAAAATTATTGTGTGGACTATGAATGCAATATACATTTTTAATATATTAAAAGTACATTATTTGTATATTGAATGTACACTATTTGATTTTATATATATAAAATCATGTACTTATAAATAAAGCCATCTACACCAACGCATATTGAAGGAAATAATGTCAGTAAAGTGGCCATTCTGGAAGAGAGAGGAGAGGAGAGAGATGGAGTGGGTACCTTCTGCAAATGAAGGTTAATGCTACAGTAAAAGGTATTTTTTTTAACTTTGCTGTTATGCGCGTTTCGCGCACAGCAGCCGCCCAGCAGGAGTGTCAGGTGTGCTTGCGGCACGCCTGACCCTTCAATTTTTCAATATATATATATTTTTTAATTTAATTTGTTTTATTTTTTTCTCCACTTATTTTCTTTTTCCTAATCACACTTACAAAAACTCCTAAAAAATCACGAAAAAACTTCATTGATGAGGATGCTCTAATATATTTTACGTGTACAAATAATGTACTTTTAGGATATATTAAAAATGTACTTCTTTTATTTATTATTACAAATGTGTGGACTATAGTCCATAAATAATGATTGGCATATATGTATCTGTAGGGAAGGGAGGGGGCCTTTAAATCTAATAGTAATGGTAAAGATACGTTAGTGAAATGCGTGTCAAATGCGAACCAGAAAATAATAAATAGATTGGATATATGAAGTGGATTTGGAGAAAAATGAAAAGGATGTAATACCAAATAATAGGAGAAATTTTCACCTCAAAATTGAAATTTTAATGTGTAACGAAAACAACATTTAACCTCTATCCTAGCTGATTAATTTAAGTGAACAAGATAGTAATAAGTTATGCTATCTAACAAATTTTACAATTTTTCCTACATTTTTTGCTTTATGTGTAAGTTTGAAATGATAATCTATTCATGTTTCAGTTTTTCATATATTAAAAAAAAAAAACAATAGGAAAAATGCTACTCGTATTATATTTTTCCATATTGAAATCACTCCCAACATGACATGCATTATGTTTATAATTTTTTGCTAAGCACCTGCATTGTATTCAGATGGCGTGTAGTGACTTTCTCATATCATGTTTATAGCAGGTAGCATCACAACGAGAGCACCAATTTAATGACACTCGAATTAAAGCTCTAATCCCGCCACAAGTAATTAACTTGAAAGCTTAAGACTAAACATGGCGAAATCATTATACTTGGAGGAGCTCAGATAACATTAGCCCTAATAAAGATTATGCATCCTAATCGAAATATATTCATTTTATAAGACATCTTCTTTTGAAATACTTATGATTCTTTACAAGGCTATATTTTCTCAAACATTTTACGTCCAAATTAAATTAAAGTATCTAAACCCCTACCACCGAGGTTCAACCTATGATCACCTATTTAAAATGATAAATGGGATGCCATCACACAACATGGTAGTTGGCGATTATATAAGAAAAGTCAGTTTATAAAGGATCTCTATTATCCTTATGGTATGCTAATCGAAATCGACTCAATAATCAATAATACACCGCTATGTGGACTATGGTCCACACAATAATTTGCCCATCATATCCAATTGACATTGGACTGCTCTTTTTTTTTTTTTTTTGTAAATTTACAAGGTCTTTCTCTCCGTCCGTTTAACGGTCTGGGGTCCACCCACGTTCGCTCCGGGAGGCACGGGAGCTGGCCCAGGGAGAATCGTCACTTGTGGAGACATTGGGCTGTTCTGCTGGACTGCACGTTGGCAATAAATCTGTCATTTAGTAGGGTGCATGTCTTATAAAGTTCTGGAGCCTTGCAATATCTAACTTTATTTCTATTTTCAGTAGCGCTACCCTGATTATTGGGCCAGGTATGTATCTTGTCTTATTACTTGTAGTCCTATATTCTAATCATCTTTTGGGCTTATTCTTGCATAACTTTTATCGCGATTAAACATTTACTACGCGTTAGGTTCACGGAATAAATTTTAAGAGAATAAAAATGATATTCCATAGGCAAAGGAATATATAAGAATAGAACATGAATTATATTATATTGTTTGGTTAGTTGAAGGAATAGAATTTAAGAATTTTATTTCCGTGTTTAAAATCATCAATATTATTATTATTATTATTATTATTATTATTATTATTATTATTATTATTATTATACATATTTATATTAAAGAGTTAATTAAGGACAATTCAAACATAAACAAAGATATGCATGATATATGTATATATATATAAAGCATGTATATAAAATGTATTTTTGATATTGTAATACAAAAGGTATTCCCGAGAGCATGTGAATAACTAATACCAATGCTATTCCCATAAAAAAAATAGTCAAAACAAACAATGGAATATGTCTATTTTTGAAATGTTATTCTATTCTTGACCTATTTCACAAACCAAACATGCTACTAAACTCTTTGAACAAATGTTATATTATATTGTGGATATCATGATATTGATCAACATTGCAAGGTTAACCATCGATATACATGTTCATTTTTAGTATACTTTAAGTTTATTTTTACTGTACTACAAGTTCATTTTTATTAGGTTCATTTTTATTATACTGTAAGTTCAATTATAGACTTATAGTGTACTACCTAAAAATGAAAATGTAATATATTACAAATAAATTAGCAATATACTGAAAAATGAACAATTGTTAAGTTTATAGAAGTTACAAAGCCTCTATTCATATCTTTATAGAAGTTTCTACCAAAATTCTCTCACAAGTCTATCTACAATAATGCTCTAAATAAGGTTTGTGAAAACCAAATTACTTTCTATATTATTAGGCGTTTATTGCCAACGACCTTGTAATCCAGTGGCATCAAACCCTTCCCTTTATACGGAAGGTGGTGAGTTCGAGCTTCAATAGATTGAGAAAGTAGTTATGAACAGATATTGCAACCACCCAAGGAGATTTGCGTTAGTGAAATCAATGTAGAGCCTTAAAACGTTAATTAGTAGCTAGTAAATTGATTAATTACTGAGTTATGAGCTCCATAGATTTAGAAGCTTTATCTCCAAACTATGTAAACAAATTTGTCTTCTATTTTTTTTGTGTAACTCAGAGTTTTCATGTATCGGACACAATGGCTAATTCCCTCGCTGGCTTGTAGGCACCTCTATTGGGTGGAACAGTTGACCTAGAAATTTAAGGTTGCATTTTTTTATGTCTTTTATGCCTTAAGCTTATGCATTATATTTTGACAAGCTTGTTGTTATACTTTAAGAATGGGTTAATCCTAATTATTTTAATTGCGTTAATTCAAGAAACTCGAGTTATAAAAATTATACTTGAGTCTTGAGGATTAGCAATTTTTTTTTATAATGTCAAAATTCAAAAACCCCTTTTATCAATTTTCCAAAAAACAATTATTTTTAATTATGTAATTTTAGTAGCTTTAGTCCATATCTTTGAAGTGTCGTTGTGGTGGAATATATACGCCCCTAACTTTATGTATAAAAAAAAAAAGTTACAATTTTCTCTGATCAAATAACAAAATCATAATCATGAACATCTATTAGTACGTAAAATATACTAATTTATGATTTTTATCAAAAATACATGCTAATGATGAGACATGAAATTTGAGACAATTTGCAACAAAAGTTCACAATTTCATTGATCGAATAACAAAAATTATATATATTTTAAATAATTTAAAGAGTGTATTTTGCAATGACGGGAAGACATGAACTAAATTGACTAGAACTTTCATAATGAAAAACCTAACACATACGCATATTTGCTTAAATTATATAAAATTTTATATTATTTATTGCTGAAAATTAAATTCTAATTTGAACAAACCCCGGTAGGTAGGCCACGGTCCAAAATGACGACGTCGTTGAATTTTATGAGTTAGAATAATGTACATTATGTGTTAGAATAATTAAACTTCTGAGATCAGATAAGATAATGTACTTTATGAGTTCAAATAATGTACATGCATTATGCTTTAGAATAATGTACATTATATGAGTTACAAAAATGTATGTTGCAATGGGTCGCGTGAAAAAACAAATTTATGCAAAACAACGTCGTTTTTGGACCGTGATTTACACAGTTGTGTAAACTACGGTCCACGCAATATCTATATTCACAATTTTAGATCTCAACATACAAAATTACATTACTCAGTATTCACAATTTTTGAACTCTATATTCACAATTTTGTTATATAAATTCAAAAATTATGTTATACTGAAACAGACTTATGAAATTGTGAATATAGAATTATAAAATTGTAAATATAGAGTTCTGAAATTATGAACATAGATTCGGAATCACCTTACAATGTGGATTCGGGTCCATGGCACAACAACCCATATCTATTGTTGTAGGCACGGTACGGTTAATAAAAATATGCGAATGAACACACTTTCTATAAAGCCCACATTGCAATTTGCAAGCACATGGACCATGGCATCAAATACGTGGAAACAAAAACTATATTTTATATTCTAAAGCAAAAACAAAAGAACCACCGGCGATTATTAATATAATTTTTAAAAAGGAAAAAGATTAAGGCCCACAAGATAAAAATCTTTCTAGATGATTATATTTTCCCTCTTCCAAAGATACAAACCCCACACATGCACTTTAGGTTGAGGGAAAATGTAATTAATTAATTTATCTTTAAATTTAAAAATGTGTCTACATGCATTTAGGCATACAAGCAGGACAATTTGGAGGATTATTATTATTATTATTATTATTATTATTATTATTATTATTATTATTATTATTATTATTATTATTATTATTAAAAAAAAAACAATGGCATGCTAATTAAGGAAGCTAAGAGAACATGGTGGGGGTGCAAAGAGACATGCAAAGGAATGGCATATCATGTACGTAAAATTGATTTGGTTATCATAATTATGTTAGCATCTTCAAGCACATGTGTGCCCATCATTGTTCATTGTTTTTTCAAATTAAATTCATTTGCTCCTATGGAAGAATTGGTATTTTATATGTGTAGTGTGATTTGGTGGAACATTTGCTTCTTATCCATTGTTTTTATATAATTTTAGACCAAGCTAAGTTAAGGTATTTTATTTATTTATTAAATAATGTTACATTCTCTTCCAAATATCATTCTCTAATATTCATTACATGACATGCATATTCTTTTTTTTTTTATATATATTTGACTAATAATAAGTAAATTTTTTATTAATTTATAATCAAGTCATTATCCAATTCATTCATTGATAGTCAATAAATAAATAATTATTATAGAATAATTGATTTTTTTGGGAGATGGGGAGGGGGTACCTGACAAAACGATCAAATGTTACATTTCACATCCTTTGATAGCGTCATCTTGACTCGGTTGATCTCGAGATGATCCATGATTTCTATTGGCGGACTCTAGAACTAGATCCAATCACATTCTCTTAAAAAATTACTCTCTAATATAGAATAATTGATTGAGCTCTTATATTAGGAGCCCATAGAAGTTTTTTAAAAAAAATAAATTACTTAAACTTAATAGTCTCAAATTTAATATAAATTTATTTGCTTTAATAGAAACATGCAATAATGAGGTTTCAATTTTCAAATTATTATTTTGTGAGTTTAATACTGTTACTTGGCAGACATGGGAGATGCCTAGGCTAGGTCAAATTTGTGTAGACTTGTATCAGTTATCTTTTTTGGTATTTTGTTTACATTGTTTATTTATTTATTTTTTTTAAAGCTAATCCGCTGGCCGGTACTGATTTAATTGATATTTTATTACCAAATCATTAATTAGATTTGGTGATGGTTTAGCTTATAATTAATGTACATTATTACTTCACTTAAAAGTAGTAAATTAAACAAAGGAATATTATGTGATTGATCATAATAGCACTTAATGATATTTTGATTTTTGAGAGCCTTTAATTAGTAGTGAAACTAAAGGTGGCAAACTGGCAGGCAGAAGGATAAAGTACATACTAAACTTTTATTTCTTTATTATATTGGGAAAAAAAATCAAGCTAAGAGATGGACATGTTACATTGTTACACATCCAAAAATAAAGGGGTATGGTTTGTAAGTTATTATATAAGAGTGGAGTTTATTCGTTACACATCTTATGACAATAGTTATAACATTTTTCGTCATTAAAAAAATAATAATACATAAAAAAAAGTCCAAAGTATAAAACTCCCACACGGAAAATTATTGCATCTTTATCCTTTAGGATTTTCCAATTATACATTGTTCTCTTAAAAAGTGAAAGCTAGTCTGGTTCATCCGTTTGGATAGATTAGCGGTTGAGGATTGGTGAAAAATAAAGAGAAAATAAATGGACTAGTTTTATAACTGTCAACAACATTTTTTTTTTACTAAAATTAATTATCAAGTATTGATGAACTATGATGAACAACTGATGAACATTATTTTTATTGTCAATTTCAATAAACTATTTTTCATTCATTTGCATTTTTTTTAATTAATTATGTACACACTTTTGCTTATTTAAATAAATATTGTTGTTTTGGTTTATTATTATTATTATTATTATTATTATTATTATTATTATGTTAGTCTAGTATTTTAGTCCTTCCCAAATTTTAGTCGTCAATAACAACACCGGCCCAGCCGCGAGATGAGGGAAGAATAGCGAATTAGAGTTTCGATCGGCAATCTCCAACAAACTTGGTCTTTGGGAGTCCGGTTCATCAGCGAACGAACAAGCACCAAGATCCTCTGTTTGCGTTGGATTGAGTCGTCTACGAACTGAGAGCTAGAGCATATTACGGGCGAGCTGGTTGTGGCTTGGTGTATAAAAGGGGAGCAATCCTAATCAGCGAGGACAGACCCGACCTCAACACCAAAATCCAATCTTCGGTGAATTCCGGAGGAGACATCAATTTAATTTGGTCGGCGGCAAGCCTGATTCAGCAGCTCTGTACGTCGCGGCGGCGGAAATCATTCACGGCGATCTTGGCAAATTCTGGTCGGCGGCAAATTCTGGTCAGCAACGCATTTTGGCAATTTTAGTTTCTTGTTTTTGGTTTTGTTTCCTTTTGCCTACCGTTTATTACGCACTGTTCAATTCTCAAATTTGTAGGCTTGAACATTAAATTGTGTAACCTAGATTATAGTGCCTTTTCCTCAAGTTTTATTTACTGTTTGAGTTTACTGTCATTAAAATGCCTTGCTAATTTCTTTTGCTTTAGGAACATGAATATTAATCCTCTTTGACCATTCTGAATGATTTAAGTCTTTAATATTGCCAATCGATTATATTTTATCTTATGCTTTGTGTTGTGAGATTAATTGAGTTGAATCTGGCCAATTAAACTGTTATTAGTCTAATTGAGAGAATTAACCGAGTACAAATCATGCTTGTTAATTCTAGGCTCGATAAGATAAAAGGATAAATAATCTAACTGTCTAGTTGGGTTGTTTATTTGGTTCTTAAACCCGGGTATTCCGTAGTTCTTTTAGGCATAATGGGTTTTAATGGTTTGAATAAGTGTTCTATGCATATGAACTGTTAAAGCACGTAACGTACTCTGGACGCCATACAGAGTAGTTATATTAGTAAAAGAACGAACCCTTAATTGATTGGCAGTATTAGACATAAAATGCAGGATTAGTAATGGATTTTGATTCATGTTCCTAGGCTTTTCTAAACTGATCGATATTTGTCTTGCCCTGTTGGTTACTAAATTATCTGACATCTCTTCTTGAACTTTATTCCTTTACTTTCTTAAATTCTGTTCGTTATCTCTTTTGCAATTTCACTCTATTAGTTCTTATTTAATTTAATTGTCTGCAACTGGATCATCCTTTTGAAATCTTTAGAATTTATTCCTTCCAATCATTTTATTTAATTTTATAAATTGCATAGCATTAATTCCCTGTGGGTTCGACCCTTGCCTTGCACGCTAAACTACAACTGATTCGTGCACTTGCGAGGACTTATTAAAATTGTCCATCAGCAACTGCTTCACTTTTTACGGCATGGAGTTGTTCTCAATCATTTTAACTCATATATATAAATAAATAAATAAATAAATGGCGCAGATTAAGTTTCACACAACCGACGCACCTTAAGCATACAAATCACGCATCTTAGGAAGCTAAGGAAAACAACGCACTTTAAAAGGAAAACCATGCACCTAAAGCTTTACTACTTGACGCACCTTAAGTTTCAACACTGACGCACCTTAAGCACACAAACTACACACCTTAAAAAGAAAAACTTCGCACCTAAGCTACCGCACTGGAGAAAGCCAACCGCACTGGAACCCATATAAGATTGCATAATTATTATTATTATTATTTTGGTGTACCCAAGAATGTCACCATCCAAAATAGTGATTAATCCATTCACTGAATTGTAGGCACTTCTATTATGTGCGACAAGTAACCTGGAGATTAAGTTTGCATATTATGATGATATACAGAAGTGCTGTATGTAAAGCCAGTTGGAAACGGCCCAAATATTAAGCCTTTCTTAATTTCTGTCCATATAATATACTGCACACATGCGTGTTATTATACTCATAGATATATAGATATTAAACATGAAAACAAGTTCTTTTCAAGCTTCCAGTTTTAACATTAATGTAATATATATAAATCACTTAGTTTAAGTTTATATACTAACATAATAACATGTTACTCCATAATATTTGTATTAAATGTGACTTATTGATGTGTGTCACAATAATCTTTTTAATTAATTTATTATAAATTATTAGGCGATACCATTATGAATAAATTTAGTGAAAACGGTATACAATTTAATACCTAGCCATCATGATATATATTTTATAAACTTATTTTATTATCTCTTCATATATATTTTACAAATAAAGATAATTAATTATATTAAACATTAAGTACGGTAGGTGTGATAAACTATATATCGTAAAATTTCAACTTAATTAAGTACACCTCAAATAACGCAATAAAACAACAATAATGACATTAACAATACTAATAGTACGTAGTAATAATGATGTTTAATAAACACTACAGGTATGCTCGAAAGTAGCTAGTAGTGGTGGTAATATCATCATCAACAACAATAATAATAGTGCAAAAAATAGAAGGAACAAATCTTTAAATATAATGTACTATAATTTTGAATGAAATACACTAAAGTTTAGGTCTTTAGGACATAACTTTCTCTCTCCTTCTTTATATATATATTTAGATTAACACTTATCGTACTCCCTCGAGCGTAACTCACTGATTCAGTATGCAATATTTGAAGGGAAGAGATTAATGCTATAAACTCTGCAGTGGCAGTGTGAGGATTATGTCCAAAGTGGACAGATAGCTTGTGCGCATCAAAGTGAACAGATCCCTTGTATGTACAGACATTTGATACAATTTACTGAGTTACTGAGTTACCTTGATTTACATACTCTCAAATGCTATGTTGGGTCGGGGTTTAGAGTGTCTTTGGATTGAGGATTCAACCTTATCGGGTGTTGTGCTAAAACAATTGTCCAAATTAAATGCCTGACATTAAAAAGAATTAAATAAAAATTAAATAGGGTGTTCCCTTATATGTGAGGTTATGAGTTTGAGTCTTAGTGGAGACGATGTTGATTCTTTGTGTTTCATTATATACGTTGAGAAAGTAGTTATGAACATATATTACATTGTAATAGAGTTAGTAATATTAAAAAAAAAAGAGAATTAAATAAAAACTAAAAGTAGTTATGGTATTTAACTGTAATTTATATGTATAAATTCACATAAGCATGATGTATGTGTATAAACTTACATACACATATGTATGTATGCAAATATGCAATGTATCTATGTGTTGTTTAATATAATTTTTTTTTTATGTATATGCATTACTATATTTTTTATTTAGTTTTATGTTTTCTATATATCAATATTTCTTAAATGATTTTTAAAATTTCAATGTAATAAATTCAAATTATAATGAAATATAATAAAAATGGCAAGTATCGGTTAAATAAACAATAAGCAATAATTTTTCATGTATCTATACTTTTGAAATTCTCAAATAAAATAAATATTAATATTAATTAAACTACAAAGTAATATGCATGATACTCATAAAATTGAAGAATTTGACTTTGTGCTTTATTTACTATTCATTCGAACAAGCCGTTTGCGATCAAATGAATATTGATGTAGTGCATTTTGAATGGGCAGATTGTGTATATATCATCTCATATCGTGCAGTAATGCATTTGATTAGAACTCTGTGAACAATATTTAGACTTGGCGATTGTACTAATGAATTGTTCATTTTATTTTGAAATAGATGATGAATTGTTGTGTATGATTGTACCAATGAATTGATACTTTTTTTTTTTTTTTACTTTATTTATGGTGTTTGGATAAATTGTTGTTATTATACTATGCTTAATTAAAATAAGAACAAGTTAAAGACAACGGTTTAAAACTGTTGTCTACTGTTGTAGTTATGAATAGAGACAACAGTTTTAAACCGTTGTCTCTGAACGTGACACAAAATACAACAATTTTTTACTGTTACTTTTTATATATAAGACAACGGTTAAAAACTATTGTCTATGCGCGTAATAATAAACTCATCAACTATAAAGTTGGTACGTAGTAACTTTCGTACTGTTTGTAAGAATAGGCATCATTAACGTTTGATAATGAGCTTAGCTTGCAAAGGCAACGTGCAAATTTTCCTAACACCATGATTATCAGAATTTATGTATATGGTGTTTAATACGTATCATATTCACATTGTATTAGTCTTTAAACTAGAAATTACCTATGGTATATTAAAAGGAAAAAAAAAAAAAGAAAAAAGAAAAGAGACAGATTATTTTATATAAGTCAATAACCTTTAATTGAGATGAATTGATAGATAGAACTCTAAAAGAATATAACTCTCCCCAAGACTAATTAGTTTGATTGTAGTGTATGGTTAATACTTACATATTCGGTTTTGTTTAATCATTTACATTTGAGGGTACAATATTTATATGAGTTAACTAGTTTCAGTTTCTCGCAGTTGCATTTTTTTAAAAAAATTATGAATAAATTTACAAAGATAAAAATTTTTCACCAAAATCTTTTACTATTTGACAGGATAATAATTTTTTTTACTCATGGTTACCAACTTACCATGTATTGACCAGTTTTACCTCACATTAAAAATGAATATACTTATTAATCAAACATGAATTTTATATCCCTATAACTTCATCCTTTAAACTACAATACTATTCCTTTACAGTTTTGTTATGATACAATGTACCATAAAAGTTGGTGAACACTCACTAATCACTAAACTTGCTTGTATAATTGTTGTTTATCGTTTTGACTGAAAATTCTTAATAATAATAATAATAATAATAATAATAATAATAATAATAATAAAAATAATAATAATAATAATAATAATAATAATAATAATAATAATAAATAAATAAATAAATAAATAAATAAATAAATAATAAGAAGCTAGGGCAGAAGAAATTGATGGGGTTGGCTTATCAAGATATGAGACAAAAGCTCCCTCCGATCTGGCGATCTATCACCTGAAAGTTACATGACATTTGATATGTCTCAATCATAACATGGTGTAAAAGCCAAACAATTCTTTTTGGCCAAAACCTATAATTAATTATTAAAGATGGGTGCCAAGCACCTTGTGCTCAATTGGCATGTAGTGGTCACCCTCCGATGGGAGGTCATGAGTTCGAGGCCAGGGTCAGTTGTATTCAAAAAAAAATAAAAAAAATTATTAAAGATTGGTAGTTATTCTTCAATGCTTCAATTTGAAAATATATGAGGTGCATTGCACCAAAAAGCAAACGATGGACCCTATTTATTAATAATTTTTGACAATAAATTACTATATATATATAACTTTAATTAATATAATTAATGTGACACTCTAGCTTTGTTAGGGACAAACATTTTGGAGCCAAGAATGGGTTAACCCAAGGTAATTAGTAGTAATTGGTAAAAGGCATATGGCAATTTGAACTACTTGATCACGGTATTGACCCACCCACCTACCTAACATGCACTTTCATGCCAGTTCTTATATCGTGGACCGCGGTCCATAATGCATTGTGGACCGCGGTTCCCAAAACGACGTCGTTTTGATTAATGAAACAGACGGATAAATTCGCGCCACTCACTTTCTTTTCATATATACTGCACTTTCTTTTCAACACAACTGCAGTTCCCTTTCAACACAACTGCAGTTACTTTTTGATATAACTATAGTTTCATTTGATAATATACAACTGTAGTTATATCAAAAAGTAACTGCAGTTGTGTTGAAAGGGAACTGCAGTTGTGTTGAAAAGAAAGTGCAGTATATATGAAAAGAAAGTGAGTGGCGCGAATTTATCTGTCTGTTTCATTAATCAAAACGACGTCGTTTTGGGAATCGCGGTCCACAATGCATTGTGGACCACGGTCCACGATATAATTTGCGCTTTCATGCACCTGCTATTCACGTCAAAATGGTCAAAGTTGACAATCACTCTAACTTTTTTATCTTTTAATTTTTTTTTCTTTTTTAACTTTTGAATCTTCAATACTAGACCAAAAAAAAAAAAAAATAAAGAAAAAATCTCAACCAATTAAAGTTGCTCTTATGATTTATTGCTTATTCTAAAATTTATTCTTTAATTCTCATAGTTCATGAATTCAATGTTTATTGGTTTAAAATTTTAAATAATTATGGGGTTTATTATTTGAATATTTTGTTACATTACGAAAAATGATGGTATTTGACAGGTTACTTTTATTTATTTATTTAATTTGTGAGGGTCCCTGCTGTTCCAATAAAAATTGGGGCCTGTGCCATATCTTAATTTGGGCCCTTTCTTTTCAAATAATTTCTATATATAAATAATAGTTGTTCAAAAAAGTTGTATGAAAATATAAATATTGTATAAAAATTAAAATACATATAAAATTTTATTTAAAATGTAACATGTGTCGTGCACATTTAGGACCTTTATTTATTGGGATATTAAGTTGAAAATACTCTTAACAATTTTAGATTTTTGCACGTTTTAAACGAATGGGTAACCGGTGCGATAAATTTTGGCACTAAAATAATAGTCGTGATGAAAATTAGTACTAAAACAATAGTCGCGTGGGACCAAAATTGGTAGAAATTAAACATGTGCACCAAAATTGTCATTTTGCTAATAGTCATGGGAACAAAATTGGTATTTGCTCTATATATTGAGTTTTTTAAGCAATTATCAATTGAGCTCAATTTCATCTTGTCACAAGTTGGTTCAATCTTCATACATTTAGCTTAATTTTCTATAAAATATATATACATATAATTTTTTTTTTAAATATGGGACCCCACAAATTGGGAGCCCTGTGCGGTTGCACATGTTAGACATATTCAGATACGGCCCTGGGCCATGAGGGACAAATATGATAATTCATGGGGAAAAGTTAACAATTAAAATAAATGAATTTAGTTTAAGAAAAGGAATATAATTCAGGACCAACGAGGAAAGAAAGGGACTTGCAACGAATTCTAAAAGTTTAGGCATGCGCCGCTCATCCCCACAAACTTTATTTTTGATTTCACTCTTTTTTTTTTTTAATACTATTGACCCTGTTACATGTAGTATCTGTTCATATACTTTCTCAACCTACTGAAGCCCAACAAAGTCAAAATTGACCTCACTGAGACTCGAACCCATGTCCTCCCACTTAGGAGAATCACTTCATGCCGCTTGACCACAAGGCCTTTAGCTAATTTCACTCTTTTAACTTAATATAAATATAAATTTTGGTTTGTTTGAGTGGTCGTGTACTTAATATAAATTTAGGGTTGGTCTTTTATGAGATCGTCTCATAATTTTCGATGCGTGAGATAAATTAGATCTAATAAAAATAGGTTATAACAAAATTGCAGATATAATCAATATTTTAAGCCTTATATATAATACTTCATATAATAAATGTAATACTTTATAGTAAAATTGTTGAAAATTTTAGTATAAAATGGTACTTTAAGTGACTATTTTATGGTAATAAATATACATGAGATCCACTTTCAATTTAGGTCAAGTCAAAGTGGACTTGAGTTCTTCTAAGTGGATGAAGAAAACAGTATATTGTATGATCAAAATAGATAATAAGTGAATGAAAAATTTAGCCTATAAGTAAACTCATTTGAATTGGAAAAAATGGGGATCGTAAGGCTTGAAAGCCTTTTATCGCACATTGAATAGGGACGTGGGTTTGGACTAGTATATAACTATATATACAATTCTCATTTAGAATGATATTGAATTTTATAACATAAAAGAAATTGGAAGCCCAGGTGGACTGTGTTATCCTAATATTAGGAAGGAGTGTTGGGATGTTGACAAAACTGTAATAGACTTACGGACATTGCAAAAAATAAAGTTATAAACATAACATAATTGCATTTAATCATTATTTTAAGCTTTATATATAATACTTTATAACATAAATGTAGTGCTTTATATATAAATATAATACACATTTTGCAAGTAATAAACATAACATAATTATTGTATATATAATCAATATTTTAAGCCATATATATAATACTTTATAACATAAATGTAATGTTTTTTATATAGGATGTAATACACATTTTGGAGAGAATAAGATAATAACATAACAGAATTGCATATATTATCAATACTTTAATCATTATATATAATATTTTATAGCATAAATGTAGTACTTTATAAAACACTATAATAGACAATTTTCAGGAAATAAAGTGTCATTACATAAGAGAATTGCATATATAATCAAATATTTAAACCTTATACACAATACTTTAGGAAAAATGGTCAAATAGACCCTTAAACTTTACACTAAAGTACAATTATGCCCATGTACTTAAAAAAAAGTGAGATGAAATACTTGAACTTTACACGTTGGTGTTTCTAAATGCAATAACAAGTTATCCACTTGGAATAACAAGCCATTAGCATTCAAGTGGCATTTCCAACGAAATTTCGGGCGAAAGGCGTTCACCGGTCGCCATCAGAGTAAAAGTCAACCAGAGGTCGCCTTCTCCAGTAGAGAAGGCGACTATAAAGACGATCGGAGAAGACGACCAGACTAGTTGCCAACTGGTCATAGTCGTCTTCTCCAATGGAGAAGTGACATTTCGGTCACCAGCAACCGATTGACTGATTTTTTTTTTTAAATGGCAACGACGAATGGTTGTTAGAGTGATCGACGTACGGCGATTAACGAAAGTCAACGGTGATAATTTTACGAATAACTTATTGGTTACCGGTAAGTCAAACTTATTTGACTTATTTTGAGAAGTTCGAGTATTTAATTGCACTTTTTTTTTTTTAAGTTCATGGACTTAATTGCACTTTCATGTAAAGTTCAATGACTTATTTGACTCTTTTCCAAATACTTTATAACATAAACGTAATACTTTATAGCAAAACTAAAATAAAAAGTTTGCATGAAATAATATTACTAAGCTCATATACCATAAGACCTAAATTCTTCTAAGGCGACCCCGTATTATGAATTGAGATTCGTGAGAGAATTTGTCTTTCTCTAAAATTGTGATTTTGATGATAAGGTCCTAAGGAGTGAAATTGTCTAAACCGCCAATGTTTTTTTTTTTTTTTTTTTTTTAAACTACCGCCTATGTTTTCTGAAGTTTGAACAAAACTCAAAAGGCTAGCAACAATTCATAGCATTTGGTCAAAACCAACTTT
Source organism: Ipomoea trifida (assembly GCA_003576665.1). NCBI lineage: Eukaryota > Viridiplantae > Streptophyta > Magnoliopsida > Solanales > Convolvulaceae > Ipomoea > Ipomoea trifida. The sequence continues at coordinate 19,269,567 of CP025646.1, forward strand.
TCTTCTCTCTCTTTTTTCTTACTAAAGACAGGGGGGGCCTTATTGGTATTTCAACTTCATGAGCAGCCCTTACGTAGACCATAAATTGATAAATATTTTATTTAAATTAAATGTAATCAACATTTGAGAGCTTAGAGAATTGTATTTTAGTTTTGGAGTTCTGTATACTTATTTAATTTGTATTTACAATATTGGTCATTATCATTTTTAGGCGAATTTAATCCGTGAGAAGGATCTAATATGTGATAGTTGTTTGTTACTTATACTATGAATCATAATATAAGAATTTTAATACCAATTTGAAATAAATAAAATCTCGCTTATAATAGATATTATAATATTTATATGTGAAATTGTGATACAATTTAGGGTAAAATAATTATTACTAATGTATAATATTGTAATACTTATAACTAAAATTGTGATAGATACAAAGTGTAATTCTAATGTAAGTAGTGTAATACTTATATATGAAACGTTACTTATGAAAACAAAATTGTAATATTTATTGTAGAAAATTTAATATCAATGGTCCCAAAACTTTGACTAATTTAGTTCAACGGTCCCGCAATTAATATACCATGGACCATGATTCACTTTACATTTTAGACCATGATCCAAATATTACGCCTCTGCAGTTAAAATATTATGTGCATTCAGTTGATAAATTATGTGTTTATAAATAAATTTAACACATAATATGTTAACTACATATACATATTATGTGCTTGCAATTAACATATTATGTGGCTTCAATTTATTTACAACCACCTAATCTTATATGTTAACGATAAACACATAATATGTGAACTGTATACACATAATTAAATATCATTTTGATCCAAAGTCCAATGTAAGTTGAATCATGATTCATGGTATAAAAAAGTACAATTAGCATATTTTAAATTTTAAATTTTTTCTTTGCCAATAATCTTCCAGTTAATGTCACCTAATCTTTTGATATTATTTATTTTTTGGTAGAGACGTTTATACCCCACATTGATAGGCCGGGAGGCATCCTATCATGATTGAAGATTAATTACATCATTTAATTGACATATATAAGCTAAGCTTTCTTGCGATTAGGGATGACAACGGGACGGGGGCGGGAGCGGGGAGTATACTCCCGTCGCCGTCCCCAAAACTCCAATTCCATCCCCATCGATCCTCGTTCCCGTCTCCAGCGGAGAATGGAAAATAGTCCCCATTCTCGTCCCCGCGGGGAATTAGGCGGGGACGGGGAATCTCCGTCCCCGGTCAATTCTTAATCAACATATTAAATTAGTGTAAAGTTAATTTTAAAAATTTTAATTTTAATTTTAAAATATATATATATATATATATATATATATATATATTTATTTATTTATTTATTTATTTATTTATTTATTTATATTTATATATATAATTCTTAATGATAATAATTATTCGGGGACGGGGTGTCCCCGTCAGTGGCGGAGCCAGAAATCATCTCCAGTGGGGGCGGCTAAAGATTAAAACTAAAGAGATATTTTGAAAAAGAAAATGAAAAACTTAGATACCAAATCATAAATATTGTTGACTAGCGATGAAAAATCAAAATACATCAACATAAAAAATATTTAAAGCAAAATATAAAACATAATTAATTTGATAAAATAGTTTGAATAAAAACATATTATAAATCATTCACCTCACAATTAATATTAAAAAAGAGAAGAAGTCACAATGTTACAAATAAAAAATTCAATTAGAATTCACCGTATTAATATTAAAAAATGTCAGAAACAAAATTTCACTCATCTCACTATATATATATATTTTAAAAGCACAAATAAAAAATTGAAATGTATTTAGAAAAGTTAGAAAACTAAACTGGATGTTGCAAGGTTCGAACTATTGCCCTTTAGAAAAGTTAGAAAACTAAACTAGATGTTGCAAAGTTCGAACTATTGCCCATTTGGTAAATTGTTGCCTAACCATCTAAACCAAGTTAACTTTTGTTAAAATTTTGGTATATCTTATAAAATACATGTATGGGGTGGGGCAGTGGGGGCAGCTGCCCCCATTGCCCCATTGTGGCTCCGCCAATGGTCCCCGTCCCCAATCCTCGAAAATTTTCTCCATCCCGGCCCCTGTTTGAAGTGGGGACGGGGATCCCGACGAGAACGGGGCACATTATCATCCTTACCTGCGATGTGGTTGTGGTCCTCAGCTCATCAATCTAGCCGCTAGCGTCGTTCAGCCAACTAATGAACCCAAAAAAGAAGATAAAAGAAATGAAAAGAGTAAACCTTCAAAAACACAAATGAACTGAAGAAAATAATATATTGGTGCCTAGTGTTGATGTTGATGTTAACATGTCGCACAAGGTACTGTATCATATAAATATGTTATTATATGTTCTGATTTTATTAAAGAAAAAAAATTATGGTTCATTTTTTTCTTGATCAAAACATCAAAGCATACAACACCAATATGGATAAAAAATAGAGTAAAAAGTTTAAATACATGTAATATATTTCTTGTATTGCATTTTTATGGTTAATGTAGACAAAAATGTTTTAAACTCATAATTATGAATTATGACTATGCATGTTTGGTAGAGGTTAATTATAACTTATTTTAGTTTACTATACAATTAGGTTATAAGATTTATTATTCAGTGAACGAGTGATAATTTAAAATAATATATTATTTTGAAACACTACTTTCTATACCGTTTCAAAATAAACTCATAACCAATATATATTTTTTTAATCTTCAACAACAAAAATAACAATAATCTTTTTTGTTTTCATTTCTAAACTTTTCTCCTATCTCTTTCATCGTTCCCCTCCGCATCTATCACTTTCAAATTCACCAGCGTGTATATTATTCTTCAAAATGAATTATATATTATTATTATTATTATTATTATTTAAAAAGAATTTACCAATTATAGTATATAATTCAAACTAGGAACCAATCAAAGCCGTCGATCTGTGAAGATCTAAACGCTTTAAAGCAATAAGATAGGAATAAAATGGTGACTATTTTCGTAATTAACTAAAACTTTAATTGTAACTAACAACACCATAAAGTGTATCTAATATAAAATGCACAAAATGATATCAATAATTGCACCATAACTGAACATTTTTTTATTATTTAGGAGTTTAGTATTTATGATTTGTCTTGTGGTTTAGTTTTCAGGATTTATCAACAGATGCATTTTGTACTTTTGATTAATTACATTCTATAGTAGTGTTCAAATTTGCACTATATATAATGTTTTCGCATTCTTTAATTTTAGTGATTTACAAAAATGTCACTATATTTTTTTTTCTCTAATTGTTTCAAATCCGTTAGATCTTTCCTGTTCTTGCTAGTTCTCTCTTGAGAATATATACACACACACACAGTGGTTTCGCATTCTCATCGATTTTTTTTTTGTTTGGTTTAGAATTCCTGGCATGGGTCATAAAATCTTGGACTGTCTGGCTTATCGGGACGTTTAAATAAAACTTTTGTCATTTTCAAATTAAAATTCTAAACATTCATTTTATATTACTTTCTAATTTATTTTATTTTTAATTCAATAGATCTTTAATATTTCTTATTAACAAAATCTATTATTTAATTTCGTTATACTATTTATCTGGCTTTGTTGCGAAAGCGAGGTCATAAGTTCTTAGGAACCCTTTGGCATAGCACAAGATGCACTTTGTAGTACTATTGCTAAATGCACTTAAAGCTTGAGGTATTTATGAAAATGCCACCATATTTTTCTTTTCTCCTTGCTTTAAAGTTACTAGATCTTCTCAAATTGACAACTTTGATTGATTCGTATTTTTCTTCTCGTAGGTTTTTATGCGATCACTGGCATATACACACACACGTGTGTGGCCTTTTTAGACTTGTACCTTTTATCAATTTTCTTAACAACTAATTTTACCAAATACTTTTATTAGATAAGTTAACTTTGTGGGACGGAGGTTTGGAGCAATCGTTATATTGTGGATTACGGACCACCTACAAGGTGGACTGCATATATACTTGTATATTTTTAGTATACTGAGGGTGTGTTTGGTTTGCACATGTGAATTGAAATTAGAATAGGAATCAAATACTTAGTAATGTTAATGAGTTTTGATGAAAGTATTTTGCATGTTTGGTAGTAGGTTAAAATTGGAATGATTACCAATATTGATGCTTGGTTATGTATGACCCTATAATGGGAATACGTGTTTTAAAAATACAAAAATAAAATCAAAGCAATTTGATCCTAATATAATGACATCCAAAGCACTAATATGAACAAAAAATCAAAACAAAAATATGAGGGATGTAGTGAGGAGGTGATTTGGGAGGTGACAGATGATGAAGGATAAGATGGAATGATACCCATTTTTAATTAGGGAATGGAGTATTTAATTGAAGGGTACTCAAATATCATGATTGTGTTTTAAAAAGTAGAGTCAACCAAACAATAAGTATGATTTTAATTCACATTCTTAGTGTATGAACCCATGAATCAAAACACACCTTGAACGTTTATTTTTAGTGTAATTCATCATGTTTATTTTGGGAATGTTCATTTTGAGTATATTACATAAAAATAGACTTTTTACATTATAAATAAAATCATTATATTAAAGATATTGTATTTTGTAAGTAAGTATAATATAAGATGTTTGAATATTACATGCTACGATGCTTATTTATACATTATATATATATTTTTTTAATACTACTGACTCTATTACAATGCAGAATATTGCCTCCACTGAGGCTCGAGCCCACCACCTCCCGTATAAAGGGAAGGATTTGATGCCACTGGACCACATTAACAAATAATGAATACAGCCCACATGGACAACTCAGCTGGTCATATGTGTGAAATTTGGGAAGAAAGACCATAGCTCTTTGTGCACAGTAATTAAGCAAATGTCTAGTCTCTGTATTCTGAGTTACCATGATTTACATTTTCTCAAATACTCTGTCAAATCTAACCGTAAGAATCCTTGAAATTTGGGATTCAACCTTTTGAAAAGAAGATACGAGCATCTCCCCGTAAATATGGATGCAATAAATAATCCTACATTGAAATGTTGGGTCCTGTCCACAATAAACAAAACATTTAATGACCAACTATATATTCACCACTCAATTCTCAAAAAAAATATATATATATATATATATATATTCACCACTCAACTGTCACAAGTACTAAGACTAAATAAATAATTAATTAAATTAATATATAAATTAAAATTATGGAATACCAAATTAAAGTTTCATTCTCTTAAATAATGGGTAAATAAAATAGCAGTTGTCCGTCGAGTGTGACTAAAGTCATCTGTATTCTTAAAATACTTCCATACTTTTAGAAATTAATTCTACATACTATCATATTATCATATTTATAATTTAGCATTTATGCAATTTGAATTTACTATCAAAATAAAATACAATATTAAAAAACATTTTAACTTTATTAAAAAAAAAACAAGGCTAATAATGTTAGATTTTGCAATTTTTGCAATACATCTATTTTTTTTTTTAAAGAAAAACGAATAAAATGCTGTAAAAATTGACATGTCAACTCATAATTTAGTATAGATAGTGTAAGTGATAAGTGATAGCGTGTGGACGTACTAATTGAATAGGAGAGGCTCCACAAGTGTAGGAGGTTTTATTGATATGATGGAAAGTGGGTAACAAGGTTGGTTGTTAGTATTGCAATAGTGGCCCAACAAAATTTTACCTCAATTATCATCAAATAGAATAAAATTTATAGGTTTTTTTTTAAGGTGTAACTCAGAGATTTTATTGTCAGATACAATTGATTAATTAATTCACTCGCGAAATGTCCTTGAGAAAGACAATGGAGATCAAATCAGTGACCTCTCACTTGGGAGGGTCACAGTTATGCCGCTTGACCACAAGGTCCCGTGCAATCATTATGTGATCTGTAATTGCTCTTAGATATTGGGTTTCTCCCTCCTCTTTATTAAAAGAAAAAAAGAGAAATAAATGGGATGACATTTATAATTAATACTAGTATTATTATGCGCGATCCGCAAAAAATAGGTGCCCAATATTAGAATTTCATATTAAAATTTTGAATTTATTTAGATTTTAGATGTCTATATTATAGTAAATAATAATAATAATAATAATGTTTATAAATTTGATATTTATATTTTAAAATATAATTAACTAACATATTTCTGGTTTTCAAGAAAAAAAACATATAACTCAAATATATAATGTGTATATATTATTATTATTGAAGAATATAAGAAAATATATGATGGATGCATGTACATAGTAATAATAGTGGAAAATATAACGAAAGTTATACTGGTAGGGGTATATTTGTTCAAAATATTATATAGTACAACTTTTATAGCATAATGTATGGAAAAACTTAACAGAAAAATTAAAACGGACATAAATGAAGGATATAACATTCATTCATACTTATTATGTTTTTAGATTTAGATATATAATAAGGTGACAATTGGTTTGACACTTTTATAACCTATTATTAATTATTTATTTTGTTTACCTTATTTGTTTGTATACTTTTGTTATATCACTAATGAATTCAAATATTTTAATATTCATAAAAATCATTAATCTATCCTTCCTCTGTGTTAGAATATTAAATAAAAAAACAAGGAAGAAGAAAAAACAATTATTGCATCATTTAAAAAAAAAAAAAAAGAACTTACATTGTTTTAAACTAAAAAAAAAAAAATTAAAAAAAATCACCAAAAAACCCCTTCCTATTTGTTGAAAAACCATCTTCAAGTTTTTAAGCCTGCACAAATCATTGAAAAATCTCCAATTATAATGCTTTACAGTCTATTTTGTAAAATGTAAGTAGGTCACAGTTCTAGTCTTGACTTGTTTGACCATTAACATTAAAAAAAAAAAAAGGGTCAAATTTAACGATAAAAGATTCTGGCGTAATTAAAATTTAAACAAACTCATTATTTACAGCTGTACACGTATGGCATGATGCATATATTTTATGTGATGATAAATTGATAATCATAATACAATAATGTGTAAACGAATGGTACTGTCCTTGAACACTTGCATCATTTAATTTAACTATGATTTATTATGTAAACATTATTGCAGCATTGTATTCACACATAAGCATTCTTAAAGAGTGTGTGTCTATATATATATATATATATATATATATATATATATATATATATATATATATATATATATATATATATATATATATAAATATCCAATTCCTAAATTACAATTCCTCTAATCGTGGTTAATTTCATTAATAAATAAATTTTATAATTATCCAATGCATGTTTTTCCTGTATTACCCCTATTTTAAATAAAACACCTTAATTATTTCCTATGATTCGTGTAAATCTAAGCCATCCATATATCTAATCTTAGGGCCTCAGATTGTCCATAGTTTTTATTTTAAGACTGTTTGCATGTGAATGCAACCCTATATATATATATATATATATATATATCATGATACATCTAATAACTATTATTCCTTTCTAATTATTATCATTATTATTTTTATTAATTTGATTTCCACCTAATGTAATACTCTTTTTTTTGAAAGGTAATCTTCATTAATAAGCAATAGAAACGATTACAACAAGGTTCAATGGAATGATAAGCCATTCCATACAATCTGACATAGAAACAATTTTCCTAGTTATGCTAATGAAAATTTGATTCGCAGACTGTTTTACAAATGAGAAGTTGTGATCCTTAAATTAAAGGACCTTAACGCTTCTTTGATAGTCTTGCTATATGTAGACAAGCCTCTCTGTGAATGGAAGGTCTTGCACACCACCTGAGTCTTCATATCCATACTGACGTCCATAGACAATATTCCCAACTGAAGGTACACATCCGACCTTGTGTCTTTGATCGGTTCATCAGTGGGCATCCTACCGACTGAACTGAACTGCATATCGTTGTTCAGAAGAGGCATTTTACAATTGTCAACTATTTTGTCAGGATGAGTTTTACATAAGCCATGACCATAACAAACTTATCGCGCTCCATATAAACCTCGTCAATAAAACGAGAGGAAAAGCTCGTCAAGTAAACGAGAGGAAAATACAGCAAACCTGCAAATAGATGCAGAAGGAACACAATACAACCAGTAAACAAAGTAAGATAAAAATATAAAATAACACCAAAAGAGGTGTATTATTAAAAGCATGAAAAAAAGAAATGATTTAAAAGTAACTTGAATACTATTTGACTTTTAAAAACAAATTCTCTAAAAATGTTGAATAAAATGTTTAAAAGTTTATAAAAGGATGGATTAAGTTAGTCCACCCGTGCCTCCCGAAGCGAACGTGGGTGGATCCGAACCGTTACACGGACGAAGAAAGACCCGGTAAATTTACAAAAAAAAAAAAAAAAAAGTTAGTTCGTAAATAAAACACTTTGGAGTTAATATACAAATGCATTACAATACTTCTCAAGAGTGCCCTTATCAGCCAGTTAGCCTTAGGATATCTGGAAATTGGTTTAGTAAATGAGAATCTTTATTTATAACTTGCTTCCAACCACAATGGTATTGGGCACAACTGCGTGGACCATGGTCCAAAACTGTGTCCTGTGTCATTTTTTTAATGAAAAGAAATAGCATAAGTTCTCCCGAATTTCCTCCCCACAAAGAGAGCTCACTTGCCACTTGAGCTACCCCACTAGATTGACAATAGTCTTATTATAGTGAGACCTATTATTGAATTTCATTTTATACACACTATAGTCTGATTACAACACCACTAAATTATAATTCTAATTCAACCACAGTTTCATTGGACAATATACACTCAAATATGTGAAGCTGTTATTCGATTTCATTTTATAGTTTCATTATAACACAACTAAAGTATCATTTTGATATAACTAGAGTTTCATTTGACAATATACACTCAATATTTGAGACATGTTATTCAGTTTCTTTTTATACATATTGTAGTTTCATTTCAGCAAAACTAAAGTATCATTTCAATTCAATTACAATTTTATTTAATAATTTACACTCAATATGTGAAACATGATATTCAGTTTCATTTTATACATATTTTAGTTTTATTTCAACACAACTAAAATATCATTTAATTCAATTACAATTTCTTTTAATAATATAAACACAATATGCGAGATAAGTTATTCAGTTTCATTTTAGACACACTTTAATTTTATTGTGTTCTAAACACACCAAAAATACGAGATTTGTTAAAATATAACGGCTGTCGTTTCTTTACTTAAAGAAATTGCGCCGTTTTCGGACCATGGTCCATCGTATAACAACCAGGTATTGGGTGTTTGAGTTTGGGATGAACTCTCTATATGCAGAAATGTACATTTTGTGTTCAGTCTTAGGCTGTGTTTGGCAAGGCTTATTTAGGAGCTTATAGCTTATTTTAAGCTACTAATAAGCTATAAGGTTTGTTTGGTAATGCTATCAAAATAAGCTAGTAGCTTAAAATAAGATTTTATTTTGAAACGCTAATTCAGGTAGCTTTTCAAAAATAAGCTAGTAGCTTCTTAACATTTTTCCATCTTTATCCTTATTATTTTAAACAAATGACATTATTTATCCCCCAATTAAAACTCTTTTGGCAATCTTCAATATGTTTCGTTGTAATTTTAATTTGATATTTGTGTTTGAATAATAATTTTTGTATGAACTAATTTTATGAATTATAAACATTTTTTTTACTTTATATATTTTTAAATATATGTTCTCACTTTATATTTTATTAAATTATATTGATTTCATTATTTTATATTTTAATATGTAACCAAACCTATTTAAATTTAAAATTATTTAACTTTTATGTAGATGTCCTTTTTAGTCTTTTTACATTTATTAACTTATCAAAAAACTAATTTTACCAAACACTTTTAAGCATAACAGCTAGTTTAAAAACTCTTCAGATTTCAGCTTCGAGCTTATAGCTTTTCTGCTTTCAGCTACTTTTCAGCTTTCAGTCACCATTTCAGCTAGGTTTGCCAAACATAGCCTCAAACTTATATTGATATATTTAATTTACCTCTTCAATATCGTGAGGGTGAATTTATAAGATTTAGAATATAGTCTAACACAACTAAAAAATCTGGGTTACCAAAAAAAAAAAAAAAATCTCATGAGTCAAGAAATAACTGATTATAACTACCCATCCAGAGCCCACCAACGTGGATTAGCAAAATTCCCGGGGACGGTTTGGTGATAATCTAGAAGACCCTTAACTATTCATTATTTACGACTTGGTCCTTGTAATTTGCTATAGCAACTGACGAAGGTGGCGCGAAAACAACGAAGTCGTCGATATCCTTCATTATCCCCGCCTCCCTCTTTCGCCTTGCTCAATTCTCATACACGCGATACGCTTATTTGTACAGAGTTCCAATCGCCGGCATCCGATCGCCGGGGAATTGCTTTCCTGCTCCGACGATTTTGTCTTCTGATTACTGGTTAGGCTTTAATTTTCTCCTGTTGCTTACGAATTTTCTACTGTTTACCACTGCGATTAACACAAACATGTGCTTTAGTAAATGTGCTCCTTTTTTTTTTGGTTGCCTGGAAGATGAGACGATTAAAGTAATGGAGAATTGAAAAAAAATTTGGAATTTATTTTACAGAAAAGTAAAATATTCGAAAATTATTTTGGCTAGATTTTCGATCGCTATGATTTCGGAACGTCAGTTTTATTCAAAACATTACTGAACCTGTTCAAATAGTTACTTTTTGCTCTTTTGGTAATGATTATGTTTTTGTGGAAAATTTTCAAAAAAAAAGTTCTCCACTGTTAGATTTTCTAAGTATTTGGCAAAATTTAAAAATTAATTACCGGTTCTTGATTCTGAAGACCATGAATGATTACTGCACATGTTCCCAACATTGGAGCAAAACTTGGCATTAATTCATGTGTTGTTCATATGATTCCAAAATATTCCCTTTACCGATATGCGAAAAGATCAGCTATTTCATCGATTTTTGTCGTTAAATCTAGTTTAAAAAAATTATAAATAGTCAACATAATAATATATTTTATTTGGATTTTTCTCTGTAAGGTATATATTAGTAAATAAGTATGTGCATTTATTATACAGTAAGTTCATGGGGATGGACAATGATCTCTACTTCCACGTGGTCCTCCCTCTGTTGTTCCATTTACTGTATGCATTATTTGCTGCTAATTTTATATTTATTTATTTTTGGAATCTCATTTTTAATTTTGCCGTGAAAACAAACAAATATGATTGCGCTTTTGAATTCTCTTGGGAATTAATTATGATTAAAGGCCGGACAGTGGTTAATGGTGACAAGGAGAAAAAAATTATTGTAATGAACTCTACTACGTGATGTACTCCTTCACTTTTATATTACCTGACGTAGTAATGGATGATTAGTTATTTGTATCCTGTGAGTTTTAAAGAAAATATTAACATTAACATTTTGTGAGAGATAGTAAAAGTTGAAAGTAGAATTTGAAAGTAAAAGTAATATTTTCCTATTGTAATAGTTTCACTGGGCGGGGAGAGGGGGCTCTAACTTAGCTTAGTAGTTTACTAAGAGTATATATTTAGGATAAGGGACAAAGTTTGAAACTTGTCCGTAACAGTGTGAAAATTATGTTCAAAGTCTCAAAGTAAGTAGATCACACGAGCATTTGACCTTGTCTGATAAGTCACTGAGTTATAATATTTTACCTCCTTTCATATACTCTGTCCAGTAGGGGTGTGGTAACCAACTAACCCTTTAGGTAAGAGATTTAAGTTTTGGGAGAAGATAGAGAGTGGGGCAGTTTTGTAATTTTAAGTTTGAATGAACTCCCTTTCATGAAAAGGAGTTGGGTGTGGGAGAGACAGAGGGACAGTGAGTGCTTGTATGTCCAGCTGACCATGGCACTCTCGTGAGAAGGAGAGAGACAAAGTTTGGGATGAGTCAAAAAGAAAAAGGTTTTGGAAAGAAGACAATATATATGTAGCCATGTAGAGAGTAAAACTCTTTAAAGACTTAAACTCACTGTACCTTTTTGATTTGTTGTTCTACACGTCACTTGTTTTTCCCTCTTTAACTCTTCCCCATTTCGACTCATCTTGATAGGGAAGGTTTTGGACTTGTGAATCCCTTTGTTATCACTGGGAATGTACATTTTTGTTCATCAAATACAACTGGGTGTATGTAGAGACTGGAGAGTTGCACTTATTGAGCTTTTCTTGGCTCTGATCTGCCTGGTTATGCTATATTCTTGATTTGTAGAGAATACCCATTGGAATTGATTTGTTCCCAGAATCCCAGTATCATTTTCATCCGTCTTCAGATCTGGGTATCTGTAAAGATGTTTTCTTTTGATCATCTTTTCCTTTTTTACTAATACCTTGGTCTTTTCTTATCTGTAGAATCTCACTTTTAGCTGTTAATTTTGTGGCAGATTTATACCAGAAAAAGGAGTCTTCTTTAAGAGAGCAATTGGTGGGAATTATAATCAGATTAATGTGGGGGGTTTTGTGAAAGCCTTCAGAAATGTGGTTAATTATTGTGTGAAAGAGAGGGCACCAATGTGGTCTAATTTGGACAGTTTGGATGGATGTGTATGAATCACAACAGGCACCAAACAAGCTTTTCAGCAGCGGAGATCCCACCACCACCATTGTTTCCGGCCGACATGAATAATGGAATCGCCACTCGCCGTTCTCAAACCAGAGAAATTAGTTCTAGGTACAAATCCCCCACTCCTAGGCGTACCCCTTCCCCAAATGTTCGACGAACAGGAACTTCTTCCTCTACAGTTTCATCGCAGAAGAGAGCTGTGTCGGTTGAAAGGAAACGGCCATCGACACCGCCGTCACCGTCAACTCCATTGGAGGACACATCTACTGCATTTCTATTAGCATCCCGGAAATTAATAGGAAACCGTTTGCCAGAAGCTTTATGGCCATCAACAATGAGGAGCCTGAGTGTATCTTTTCAGTCTGATACATTTTCTCTCCCTATTAGTAAGAGAGAGAAACCGGTTTCTCAGGCTCTTTCAGATCGCAGTTTGAGGCCTTCATCCAATGTGGTGCATAAGCAGAGTGAAGCCCCACCTGCTTCACGAAAGCCCACACCAGAAAGGAAGAGGAGTCCCCTTAAGGGAAAGAATTCTGCTGATCACTCTGAAAATTCTAAACCTGTTGTTGATACTTCAAATTCTCGGGTTCTGGATCATCACAGGTGGCCGAGTAGAACAGGTGGAAAAGTGTCATCCTCCAATGCATTGAACAGAAGTACTGATCTGAGTAATAAGAATAGCAGAACTATACCACTTCCCTCAGGATCAGGACCACCTTCACTCAGAAGATACTCCTTGGATGGAGTGACCAAACCACTGCAAAAATCTTCCAGTGACCTGCTATCCCAAATATCAGCTGATGAGAGTCGGCAAGGGAGCTTTAGGGTTCATTCACTTGATGATAGTTCACTGTTGAAACAAAAGGAAAGAACAAGATTTCTTAGTCCTTCAGCTAGATCACGCCCTTTATTGGCTCCTGGATCTCGTCCTGCATCACCAAATAAAGCATCAACAATATCTTCCTCTAGAGGTATCAGTCCATCCCCAACGAGGGCTGTAAGTAGTGCTTCATCAAGAGCACCTAGTCCTTCTCGGGTAAGGCCATCAAGTCCATCTAGGCAAACCAAGACCTCTACTTCAGTCCTCAGTTTTATTACAGATATTAAGGGGAAGAAGGCTGCATATCACATAGAAGATGCCCATCAGCTGAGGCTATTATATAATAGACATTTCCAATGGCGATATGCTAATGCCCTAGTAGATGCCGTGCTGCATTCACAGAAAGTTAAAGCCAAGGTTTGCTTCAAGTCTTTGTGAAACTTTTAAGCTTTGAATTTCTGTTTTCTTTTTTGCACTAATCATCTAAACCTCATTCTTTTTTCTTTTAGTATGGTTTTACCTTTTCTTAGACCAGACTATAAAATAGTAGACGTTTAAGAACTAACTAATATCACATTTTAGCAGTCCTCTGTAATGTAGTCTGACCAGTATTATTTTTTTTCCCTTTTGGACCTTTATTCAGCAGCCTTCCTGATTACGAAAACCAAATGAGAAAGAGCTTTCAAGTAAGAATTAAGATATAAATAATTCTGGGAAAGGAATATTTTTGATAAGCTTTTCGAGTATATACATGTAGAACATGGACTTTGCTTGACAATCATGTTTGTAGATAAGTTTGTTTGCCCTTTTCTCCCATTTTTTCCCCTTCAGTTTTCTTTGGTAGAAGGTTCCCATTTTAATGTTTGGATGCTTTTTGGCATGCTGTAAGCCTGTAACCATTTCTTTATTTTGTTGGAACTTCTGCTAATTCACAATAATGGTGCAGAAAATGTTGCACAATGTGTGGAGATCTACTTCAGAGCTGTGGGGTTCAGTAATCAAGAAGAGAGTCGAATTTCAACAGTTGAGGCTGAAGTTGAAGCTCTATTCAGTTCTGAATGAACAGGTAAGCATTTCCGTAGAAATATTTTTCCTCCAGTGAAACTTCTAAGTAAATTGGTATGTTATTGAGATTAGCAAAGAATGAGTAAATTTTGCAGTTCATACCAGTGTGTACATGAATAATACAATTCAAGATTATGAAGAGGCTTGTGAATTATATTGAATCTTCTTTTCCAGCTAATGCAAGATTTTAAGGTTGCAAAAGAGGTGTCTGGAAATGAAATCAGTGTGCTGTTAATCAGTATGTTATTTAACAAAAAGAGCTTCAGAAAATTATTTAAATCTGTAGTGATTGCAGTTATCCGCTTGCTAGAACTTAGAAGGCTGTGAATTTTAATTCATACAGAAAGATGTTCTTCAGTAATGGTCTGTAGGAAAGGAATATAGATTTTTCATTCCTGTTGCTTGATATCTTGTTGCTACCTGTTTTGATGGAACTTCAGAGAAGTTTTCTGCAATAGAGGAATAAAATCTGGGAATGGGACATGAGCTTGTGGTCTATTTGCTGTAACTTTTCAGCAGAGTTACTGTTTACAGGAGAGTTACAAATGCTTGTTTTCCATAAGGATTTTTCTTTGTTCATCAAGCATTTTGAAATTACTAATGTTTTTAATCCCATAATGATAAAGATGGTGTGTACCTCTAAAATCAGTTGCTCTGAAGATAAACTGTAATCAACTATTATCCTAGAACCTTTTTCTAAATGTTTTTCCCAAAAGGAGGTTTTCTGCTACAAGTCCCCAATTTAACTTTTCTTGACCTCTGGAAGTTTCTAACAATTGGTGGTGGGAGAATATACTTCTGTAAATCATCAGTGCTATAACTATATGGCAATGATAATAAGTTGTCCTCGTTAATTGCTTGATCTGAAAAGGTTTTACTCCCATTTCTGTTTTTTCATGTGTTATTAATATTGTCTGACTGCTACTGTTTTCCAAATTCTAAACTGCAAACATCACTGACTCAGCTCTCCTACCTTGACGAATGGGCTTCAATTGAAAGGGACCATACTAGTTCATTGTTGCAGGCCATTCAAGATCTTCAGGCATGCACTCTACGCCTTCCCATCACAGGAGGGGCAGGGGTATGTCATTCGATGAAGAGTCTTAGAGATTTTTGCATTAAAGATAAACGTATCTATTGACTTTATCTGCTTTATATAGGGAGATATTGAAACTGTAAAGGCGGCCGTTTGTTCAGCTGTTGATATGATGCAGGCAATGGGATCCTCTATTTGTTCAGTACTTTCACAAGTGAGTTTCGGTCATTCCTTTCTATCTCAAATTTGATGTTTTCATGCCTCTCCGCTGTGTTGAAAACTTGATATTAGTATTCTAACAACTTTTTTTTCCATCCCAAATGTATGTGATACATAGAAATAGAGTAAGTAGAGGAAGGTTGACTTGAGGAATGGTAGAAATAGGATTTTTGATTTAGGGTTTGGCAGGAAGAATGGGAAAGAGGTAAAAAAAAATGAACTGGCCTGGCATACATTGTGTTCAGGATAGAAAAAACAGAAAAACCAGCAGAGATAAGATGAATAGATGCCTTTTTGTAACTTCAAGTTTTGAACTTTTGACTCACATTTAATATTTAGTGCGTATTAGTCGTCAGCTTGTCGCATTGAAAACTATGCTCAAGATTTATATGATTACCTTTTACAAATCTTAAGTGAGCTTTTAGTGAAGTTCATGTGCTGAGTAGCTTGGTTTGATTACCATGTATGGGTGTTGTTGGTTTTCCTTTTTGATAGATTCTTCTTTATCTTACCCTAATAAGTATTTCCTGCACTCTGTTTCCAAGCTGCTATTTCCAAACTATTTCTTTATTGTATATATGGAGATGCTGTACCTTAAAAGTACTGTCTTGATTATTGGGAGATTATGAGAAGGGTTTGAATTGCAAATATTTTCAACCTAAGGACCTCAGAGTTTAGAAAATCTTAGGAGATTTAAGTACAAATTTCCCTTATTTTAGTCACTGATATAACTAAAAGATCCATCAGGAATCTTTCCATTAAGATAGAGAAAGTTAAGTGGGCAAACTGTTAACCAAAAAGAGGAGACAGACTGGCATTTCCTTCAAAGTATACAGTAAAGTGAGAAGATTGTAGAGAGTTTGTTTTCTTGCTATTTTTCCTCCAGTCCCATCATGGTGTTTTTTTGTGCAATTTTGTTGAGACAATGTCACAAACAAATTTATCTGCTTCTGAACTTTACATTTTATGACCTGCATAATGCAGGTGGAGGGAACAAGCAACCTTGTTTCTGAACTTGCTGATGTGGCTGCACAAGAGAGGGCCATGCTTGATGAATGTGAATCACTATTGGCTTCTACAGCGGCTTTGCAGGTAAGTGAAAGTTGTGGTTGTGCATGAATATCTCCTGTGACAACAAACTGTCTATCATAATATCCTGTTCCCATTGACTTTGTGCATTTATTTACTTTGTTAATTTTGTGTGAATTGTTGAGATTAAAGCTAGCCAATACTGTTGCATATAGAGATAAAATGTGTGCAAGGCTGATTTGGAAACCCTTTTTTGATGGATCATTATGCAGTCTTATCACACGTGTTATTTGTCTTATTGTTGATGAATATGTTTATTTTATTTATTTATTTGGAAAAAAAAGGCCGAATAGACCACTAAACCAGAGACCAAAGTTCAATTGAACTACTGAACCAAAAAAGAGTTCAAATAGGCCATTGAACCAGAGACCAAACTCCAATTGAGCCACTGAACCAAAAAAAAAAAAAAATCAATAACCACTCAACATTTTTCCATATAACCATTTGTACCAGGTTCATGCAAGTTAAATTTTGAGTGGTTCATTGAATAACCATTTGTACCAGGTTCATGCTAGTGGCAGGCTACTATTTCAGTACTTTTGTTAGTTTAATCCCCGTCTGGTTACTCAACTAGCGTAAACTTCTTTAATTTGTGATCATTGTTGACATAATTTGATGTAAATGGTGCTGCAGCATTTTCAGTTTTACAAGAACTGTCTGTTTTTTGGATTGTTCTTTGCGTTTTTTGTTTAATCATATAATTATTATTGGGTTAAAGCAGGTAGAAGAGTATAGCATTAGGAGCCATCTTATGCAGCTGGAACAAGCTACGAGATGTGAACAGCTAATACAACCTGGGAATTAGTACACATTAACTTACTCTGCCATATTCTAATACTAACAACTTCTCCTCAGCTCCCCGGCCACGAAAGTGTCTTTAGCCATATATAGCTGTGTATGTATTTTTTTTTCTTCGATTGGAATGTGTAATTTCTGGTCATATTCCTATTGCTTTTCTTAATTTCATTTAATCTCTTCTCCCACTTGTAATAGTTGGCCGGAGATGTTGCTGTATTCTACGTGTAACTTGTATACGTGAAACGCAAAGAAAGAAAGAAAGAAAGAAAGAAAGAAAGAAAGAAAGAAAGAAAAAGAGCTCAAAAGTCACGATGAGTAAATGAATGTAATTTCTATAGCCTAGCTTTCTGGTTAGTCTGTTGTAGTCTAAATGGGGACACCTTGGTTTGGAAATTGGAATGATGCTAGTGGGGTTTTTAAGCTAGCTAAGGTTTATGTTTGATTTGGTAGTTGAAGGGACTAATTAATAATTGATGTGGAAGACCTCTAGATCATCACAATATAATTCTTTAAAGAGCTAGAAAGGTTTTTTTGTGTGTTATCACTTAGCATAACAAGAAAATCCCAATGTATCCATCAACAATTGTTAGCTTGTTCGATCAATTCACAAATGAATATGTATCCAAAGTACTAACGCAAGATTGATTGTATTACAAATGATATCCAAGATGCTAATACAAGAGTGTATTAAAGAAGGATGAAGGATTAAGACCCCGTACCTAGCTAAATGGAATAGAGAAAAAGCTCTCAATATTTCATTAGCCAAAACTCACCTAACAAAATATAAGAGATATTTTACATGGGCTACATATATACATCCAAAACCTTAGTCTCTACTCTCCAGAGAATATTCCTAATATATTTTATTTTTGCAAGCTAACAAGAGTAA
Organism: Ipomoea trifida; assembly: GCA_003576665.1. Lineage (NCBI taxonomy): Eukaryota > Viridiplantae > Streptophyta > Magnoliopsida > Solanales > Convolvulaceae > Ipomoea > Ipomoea trifida. The sequence goes on from CP025646.1 coordinate 19,288,096, forward strand.
GGTAGTAAGAGGCTAGCTAGAGGTTATTACAAAACAAAAGAATAAGACACATTATTAAGTGATGAAGATTTGAAAACAATCTAAAAATGTAAGGTGGACCTGGTCCAATATGACCTCGATTTCTATACTTCATATTCACAATTTGAAACCTCCACATTCACACATTTCTGGGCAACTTTACATTCACGATTTCTATACTCTACATTCACACTTTGAGACCTCTACATTCACACATTTTTGGACAACTCTATATTCAGCAATATGTTTACTAATTTAAAAAAAAAAAAACGATGTAATTTTGGACCCAGGTCCACAGCATAATTTGCCGTATCATGCTGTATAAGCAATGCATTATTACTTATTAGTCTCTAAACTCGTAAATGGACTTATTTTCTTGACCGACCCGACCTGCCTAACACACTCGGCCCAAATGCCCAAATGAGTGAAATGACGCCTCTACTCTTCAAACTTCAAACTTGAAACCGCTGCAACCTTATTCCCGAGAATGCCTCCACCGCCGTGCTCCGTTGGATAACACAAAATGAGAAGCAGAAGAATTAGCTCTTTCTTCAAAACCCGATTTCAAAATTTCTCCTTTTCTTCTTCTCCGCCTCTTTCTCGTCGTCCACATCGTTTTCCCGCCACACTACCGCCAAAACCACGCCTCCTGCAGCTATGCAATCGCAGGGAGGGGTTTGCTTCGTCTTTAGCCCTGAGGTACTTGAGCACTGCATCTTCCGAAGAAGATATTGGCCACCAATCGAGCAATGGAAATCACCTAATCAACTGTTAGTCCCCCCTTGCTTCTCTGTATCGTGTAAAGCTTTCCTTGTTAATTATGTTGTTCTTTGTCCGCCATGCGTTTGATATTTTGTCTCTGTGGCGATTGCTTCTGGCTTCTTGTTGATTGTGCTAAAATTATTTTGAAAACTTTCTCCTTTTCTGTCGAGTTATATTCAGAAATCACTTCTCTAAATGCTAAGAAATATGCAATCTTGTTCTGGTTGATGGATCTGTATCCATTTCTAGAATTTTAGTATCATATGTTTTTCTTTTATATTGAAAATTTAGATGATACAAGTGAGGAGGTGGAGCCAATTGATTCATGGGAAGAAGAGGAGGAAGTTGAGCCTGAGGTATTTAAATTTCGTACCAATTATCTGTTCAACATTTTTCAAGCTTGATTATTTTGGGGGTGACAAGGAAACCGCAGCCACTATCTAAAGGATGTGCACGGGGTAAACCCCGAGCCTATCCGGCGAAGGAGGTAAATCAGCCTAGGGGTTACCCATAGTTAGACCAGTTCAAATAAAAAAAGACTAAGATTCGAACTTGTAACCTTTTGTTTATAAGTTTGTATCCTTAGCTAACTTGGGGTTACCCCAGCTTGATATTTTATATGTAAATATGAGTGTGAAGATGATCAAACTTTCAGATTGGAGATGGAGGTGATGGTGGTGGAGTTGTATTCCGAAATTGTCCATGGGGTGAGCAGGCATTATCCATAGCTCATGAGGTACTAAAGGAACATACTGTTGACATGGAGCTCTATGCTTTCAAAACTTCTCCTCGAGGATACATCTATGTGAGACTGGACAAACTTACAAATGAGTAAGTGCGAAAGGCCGAAAGCGCATATTTATTGCACTTAGAGTCCAACTAATTGAATCTTTACGGTTGCGGGTATCGGCCTACAGTTAGGATTTAGTTCTTGAAGTGTTATAAGGCAAAAGAAGGATTTTTCCAGCTCTTTTTTATACTGCTTCCTCCTTGAGTATGTTCCTGATTTTCCTTCCTTTACGCTTTTACAGTCGTGAACATAATACTGCCATGTTCTTCATATTATTCTGATCCTCCTCTTGATTAAGGTCTTATCTTCTAGGGGAATATCTAGAACAGCCATTAGAGTATTAAAAGAGTTGGTACATTATGATTTTTATGTTTGTGTTTCCCATTGGCATTATTCATGGCTGCTATCTTTTCCCATTGGCATGCTAAATAAATCCTTGCATTTACTGATTCCATGGTTACTACTAAAATCAGTATCTATGAAGTCTTTCTGTGATCATAGTGTTAGGAACCAAAACACTTACCACTACGCCAAAAGCTATATCTCACAGCTAAGGCGCAACTTTATTTGCTTATACACTGCCACATTTTCGAGAGATTGGGTGCTGGTTTTCCATAACATGGCTTTGATACCACTTATTTTAGGAACCAAGTGCTTATCACTACGCCAAAAGTTATAGCTCACAGCAAAGGCGTAATTTTATTTCTTTACACCACCACATTTTCGAGAGGCAAAGTGGACTTGGCCCTTCACCGGCCTCTGTCCAATAATCCCCTAGCTACCAATTGCTGGACTTGGCCCTTTACTAGCCTCCGCCCAACACAGAGAATCTTGTATTGAATTACGGATTTGCATTGGATCTCCTACACATTAATCCATTTGAAACTTTTCCATAAGTTCTCCCTTTACGGGTGCCAATCTAACATAATCAAATTTATAGAGCATAGTGGCTTAGAGTGTGCTGAAATCATTTTTGTTTGTTAGTATATATAGTATCATATTATGCAATCTTCTGCAGCAGTTCAAAAAGTTCTGATATTTTATATTTTGTCAGATATGGCTGTCCAAGCATGGATGAGATAGAACATTTCAGTCACCAATATAAGAAAAGATTAGATGAAGCAGGTGCAATGGGAGAATTTCCGGAGGATTTGGCTCTCGAGGTACATATCTGGTTCTGAACTTTTCACGTTACTACCTGGACACTAGGTAATCTTGTAACAAGTATAACGTAAAAAAAGTCTTGATTTTTGAAGCGCCACTGTTTTGCTTTTTCTGTTTTCGCAAGGTGTCATCTCCTGGGGCAGATCGGCTACTGAAAGTGCCTGATGACTTGAACCGGTTCAAACACATGCCCATGAGAGTGAGCTTTCTGGAAGATGAAGAATCTCGAGCCCCTGAAACGAACAAGATATTCTTCCTGGAGTCCATTGATGCAGACTCGGGAAGCTGTGTGTGGAAGTTGGTTGATGTCAAGGAAAACCGCAATCCCTCTGCTAAAGGTAGGCCACTAAGCCGTAAACAGAAAGATTGGAGACTAACACTGCCATATGCTATGATTAAACGGGTAACGTTGTACCTCCCATGCTAAATATACCAGCCTCCCTCTTGATCTGTAAAGTGCAGAATGATCTTGTAACTTGAATTCCATTCTGGAAAATTACAAGTCCTCTGCAAATCAGACAAAAAAACAATTTGCATCAATTAATTTTTTGGTTGGGCCAAGTGATGGATCATTTTGTTAAGATATTCGTTACTGCAATTTTCTTGTTCTCCAGGACCCTCAAACACTACTCTTTGGGCTTTGTGGGCCTTTATTATAGTAGATTTTGTAATGTTTATGGTCTCAGAAATAGAAAGAACTTCGCTTCATGAACAGTAACAATTCCATCCTGTATTTACCAATCTATATGCTATGAACTGAGTCAAGCCATCATTTTTTTACTAAAGGACCAAACTAGGCTGGTCCCATTTTGTGGGCAAATTATGGTATGGACCATTATCCACACAATGCCATTTGGACCAAACAAAAAGTACATTTTTAATATACTAAAAGTACATTATTTGTGTACTAAATATAATGTACATTTTTAATTTACTAAAAATATATTATTTTGTGTACTGAATATACATTATGATTTACATAGCTATTTGGACCATATGAATTCTATTTTGGGTTCATTTAACCATGACAAATGAGAGTGGAGAAAATTAGAGATGAAACATAAACCACAAAGAAAGTGAAGAGGAAATGTCCATATAAGGCAGGTCCCTATCCCTTGGTTGTGGGATTGAGGAGAAAACAGTGGTCCACTAAGGACACAAAGCCTTTTATTTTCAGTCCTCGTTTCGTACGAAAAAGACACATCTTTTGTTGACTATCAGCGGCGAATTAAAAAAATTATGAGTGGAGACGTATTTCTGACTTATTAAAAATGTGAACGACACACTCATAATATGATTCAAATACAAGATATATTATAAATAAATTATAATACAATATTTACGAAAGACTATATGATAGTTAGGGGCAGAGTCAAAATTATATTTAGATAAGGTTAAATTTTAAAACATTTTGAAATGTTATAAAACTATTTATGGCGAAATATAAAACATAATCAATTAGATAAAATAGTTTGAATAGTAAAGACGTTATATTCATAAATACTTTAATTTTAATTTTCTTTTAGTTTTAGTTAGATCAACTTTACATTTTTCTAAAATTCGAATACATGTAGTATAAATGTGTGGAATACATTAACTAAATGATTCACAAAAAGAAAAAGACTTTTTAAAAAATATTTAATTTATTGAGGGTCAGAGGAGCTAAAATAAAGAAAAGAAGCTAAAATATACAAAAGGACTTCAAGTAAAATTTACGATCTCATGACATTTCATATCATATTTAAGTGAAATTCACGATCTCATATGTATATATGTATGTATATATAATAAGGGAACATCTGCCCCACTGCCCCATTGTGGATCCGCCCATGCTCACTGCTATAGACAAGCACTTGAACTGCCTGCATATATTAACTCCATCAAAACTTTAATTGAAAATGGCATTTCAACCATATTTAGGACCTGTATTGTACAGTCCCTTTCTCTACCAAAGTTTGTTGGAGTTTCCAAGGTTAACCTTTTCTTTTTTCTTTATTTATCTATTTACTTTTTTTTTTTTTTTTTTTTTAAATAGAGAACCCAAATTTTGACACGTTACTACTCTTGTTGTGGTCCTTGTAAGGCTTAATGGAGGTTTTTCACCTTTTCAAGAAATTAAGATAGACCCAAAATTTCATGGTTATTATTATGGGAAAATTTATTACAACAAAATATTATTTGTTCTTTTGAGAATGTATATATATATATATACTTCTGCGGTATAATCTCTATGGTTGATAAGAAAAAATTACAAAACGAAAAGGAAAGTAAATTGTTAACGATTAATCAATAAGTTAAAAGGTTTGAAGACGAAAGTGATAGGAACTTGAAAATTAGAGTGTAATCCTTAATCAACTAGATAGAGATCAGAGTAACTAATGAGTAGTCAACATGTTAGGTTGGGAATATGACCATAAAATGGAAGCACTATACTTAGTTACTGATTAGGCATTTACGAAGTTTTTTTTTTTCTTGGGCACACAAAACACTAAAGACTAAAAAGACGGTTGTCAATCGGATCAAAGTATTCACCACATTAAAATAAAAAAAAATTATATTAAAATTTACGAGTCATACACTAATAATAGTCTCTGTCGGCGACGAGAATTGAATATAATAAGAATATGATAAAAGATAAAATTACTATACTTAGTAAATACGTACTTAGGTATTTACAAAGGAATTTTTCTTTATTGCACATAAAACTCCAAGCACAAGGAGACTATATATCTTGTTCTCACCATATTATAAAAAAAACAATCCTAGTGAAATTTACAGCTCATACCCCGATAGTATTTATCTCTTGTCAACAACAAGAATTAAATATAAAATATTTCATGCGGAATGAATAATTTTTACCCGCTCAATCAATTCCATTTGCTTACATAGGCATGTTAGATAATGATTGATGCAAGACATTTGGATAACCAGCTGAGGTGGCAGATGAGATGGTTGAATAAATGTGTAATTATATTGAGAAGCAACAAGTTTTGGTGTATGTGGTTGCGTTGTGGTTAATTCATCATATTGGACACAATTTGTGATGCAGTAAGTCCACAGTAAGTCCATTGGTGAAAGGATTCAAGAAGCTAAGGTTACCCTCTAAAACAAGACTTTATACTAGCTAATAAATAAAGTGAAAAACTGAAATAGTAAAAATTCTTTAGATTTTTCTTTTGCTCATAATGTTATTTGGGGAAATCATTTCCTATCAAGTATATGCTATATATGAGATTTTACAATTGCTCTATATTTGAATTTTTATATTTTAATGAAAGGGAAAATTGCATATTTAGTCCCTGAGTTATAGGGGTAGTGTAGACTCAGTCCCTGAGTTATGGCCGTATCCGAGTTTAGTCCCTGAGTTATTCGCGAAGTGGCGAGTTTAGTCCTTGGCCATTAAATTTGACGAAAAAATTTAAAAATATTCAAAATTTGATGGGTAAAATAGGAAATTCACATTTTATTCTTCTTTTTATATCAAAAACACTTTTATAATATTATTTTTCACTTCTTAGCCTAATTATTTTCAAGATTCTTCAATTTTAAAAGCATTTTAATAACTTTCAAATGACTTGTTAGGAACATGACTCTCGTATAACACACTTAAGACTTAGCACAAATAAAGAAATGCAAGATCATTGTATTTAGGTGTATGAAACACACTATCCAAACAAATTTTTTTTTTACTAAGCAACAAATATAATAAAATTAAAAAATTATGATAGTTTGTAGCAATTTTATTAAATTTGTTGCTTAGTAAAAAAATAAAAATTTGTTAGGATAGTGTGTTTCATACACCTAAATACAATGATCATGCATTTCTTTATTTGTGCTAAGTCTTAAGTGTGTTATACGAGAGGCAGGTTCCTAACAAGTCATTTGAAAGTTATTAAAATGCTTTTAAAGTTGAAGAATCTTGAAAATAATTAGGCTAAGAAGTGAAAAATAATATTGTAAAAGTGTTTTTGATATAAGAAGAAGAATAAATTGTGAATTTCCTATTTTACCCCTCAAATTTTGAATATTTTTAATTTTTTTCGTCAAATTTAATGGTCAGGGACTAAACTCGCCACTTCGCGAATAACTCAGGGACTAAACTCGGATACGGTCATAACTCAGGGACTGAGTCTACACTACCCCTATAACTCAAGGACTAAATATGCCATTTTCCCTTAATGAAATCGAACTTAGTAATTTTGACTTTTTTTTTACTGATTGCTCACGTGCCTTGATGTCTTCTTGGTGAGATCGAGGACTCAAGCAACAACTTTACACTTTTGTGGCTTCTCTTTCTTGTATATATAGATAGGCTAATTTGGTACTTGATAGTTTAGCATGTTCTAATTTGTTGTTTCTTTAAACTCTTCAATTTATTTTGATAGTTTTAATGTTTTGTTGCTTTTTACCTATTCATGGTTGGGAATCATCAAATTTTACCACTCAAAAGTGGCTAGAAATTGAGATTTTGTGGTCGAAGAAGAACAATTTGACAACTTTTTTTTTTTTAAAAAAAAAACAAATTAGATATCCAAAATCCAACTACTAGACACACCGAATGACTTCTTGTTGATGCCGTAGTCGTGAACTTGATCTTACAATTTTAGCTCTTCACTGGTCTACTTGATCAGACTTGTTCCTTGCTATGCACTTAGATTTCTTGTTTGTAAAATTGAACAACACCTCTCCAAGACATGGATATAGGTATTTGTAGACTTGTTTGAAATTTTGTCCATTAGAGGGAAACAAAATTTCAAATGTTCAATATCCTTTGTGCAAAGGCTAGTGGTCAAAGTAGTAGGTTGCTTTTGTCATATTTCCAGCCTTTGAGATGTACTTTTGGGTCTGTTTCAAACTGTTTAAACTGTGCAAAATGTCTTGGCTTTTTAGGAAAATCTTCCATGGGATGTGTACCTAGGACACCCTTTGCCTTGGTAACATTGCTTTAGAGGATGTTTGCTATTCGGTCAGTGAATGTCCGGACAGTGGATGCAAAAAGACAACCATTAACTTCTTGTGGTTAACATTTGGAATCCTTCCTCAACAACCTTTTGGATTTGACTTTCCTTAGCCAATCCTTAACTATTCGGAAGTTAACTTTTTGCTTGAGTTAACTTTCAGTGTCCCCCACTTTACGATAAGGTTGACCCTTCCACTTTTCGACCTTTGAACCTTCCGGTCTTCAACTATTCATATCTCTGACTCTTCGGTCTTCAACCTCTCATAGTCTTGACTTCTCAAAGACTGTTGTAGTCTAGCTTTTCGAAGATGACTCCTTGTGACTTCTCGTAGAGTAGTCTCTTTGTCTTCTCGTAGCTTCTTGAAGATAGCTTTATTACTTTCACAGCTAAAAAAAACTTCCACAGCTAAAACCTCCCCTAGTTAAATATATTTTATGTAGTATTTCATAAGACAAATAATCACTAAGTCAATTGACGTACAGAGACAATTTATTCTTATTAATTACAAATAGATTAATAATTAAACATTAACTATAACAATGCAATTCCAAGGACAATAATAACGCAAGTTTGAGTGCACAAACATGAAACCTACAACTCTGACTTGTAATATTTGAATTTCATTGTTGACCTTGGCGTATAATAAAATGAGACAATGAAAACTCAACTGAATTTAGTTTCAATCTAAAAAATACAGATATCAATGCAATATGCAAAACAAAATAAAAAGAATAAAAAAGAAGCCACTTTGAGTTATTATAAAAACACAAAAAAATAAAAATAAAAAGCAAAAAAAAAAAAAAAATCAAAGTGAAAAGAAAATCGCAGATAGGTTGTTGTTAAAAAAAATGAACAATTGTTACAAGGTCTTAGACTATTTGGTGTAATTTGATCTAATTAGCTCACAATGAGATTAGTTAATTTACGGATACTTAATAAACATAAAAGGGTAATGGCACTAGCTAGGTTAGTTGTTCCAATGGGGATGTTTGGCAAATAATTGTTCGTTGATTTGGTTAGTGGGCTAGTTGATGCATTAGCTAATTGTAGAAAGATGTTTAGTAAATTAGTTGTTAGCTAATAGCTGATTATATTCAAAATGATTTTCTCAAAAAGCTTATTGAAAAATCTGTTTTAAATAGCTTTTTGAATTTTAGCATTTTGTAGCGATAAGTTCTATCAAAAAGTTAATTAATCAACTACTTATATTGAACGTTTAACCAATTCAAACAGCTAATAGTGATTAAATAAGTTAAAATTGCATATTTGCATGATAGGCTAACTATGTTATCAAAAAAGGCCAATATTTACTAGTTTTATACGCGCATAGCGCGAATGGGTTAATGTCCAATGTTTATATCTAAATAAATATTTGAAAGTATATCAATGCAAGATTATATATGAGAAGTTTATACATGGGTAATTGAATGTCGAATTTTTTTATTTAAATATCTAACTCAAAGTATATATATGAATCTAAGATAATATAGAAAATTCATTATAATTATTACTAAAATAAATGTTTGCAACGTTGTAAAACCGATAGTCTAAATATTTGGTCTAAAAATGATAGTCTAAAACTCCGTACTACTTTTAATTTGAATTTTTAAAGTTCTTAATTCTCTTTTGAGTAACATTGTCATTGTCTTCAATTCATCTTTACTATTTGTTCTCTTCCTTTTTGTTTGTTGTGTGTTATTTGCAATTCATTATTGTTGGTAGCATAGATGACAACGTCATGCAATGAGATTACGATATAGGAGCTATGGACTTTCCTTTAGGTGCTCTGCTTGGGGTTCATTTGGTTCAACCATTATTGTTGAATGGGTTATTGTGGATAAAGAAATTCCTAGTTTAAGAAAAAAGATTAAATAAATTAATAAAAATTTGAAAATTAAAATATTATGTATTCCAAAGATATTAAAAGGTAATTTCTCGCTTCAATTTGCTGGGTAATGGTTATTTGAGTACTTTCATTGTCAACAATCCCCCAAGTAGTTAATATGATTGGTTTCAAACTATTCTTTTTTTATTTTTTCATGGTATTAAAGAAATACATATGTATCATTTTTTGGTGTAACTACTAATTTATTTAATTCAATAAGAGTAAAATAGAGTGATTCCGTTCAATTCTTAGACTATTGAGTACTCTCTTGTTAAGTGTTTCAATACCAATTCTCCTCGATTAATATATATATAATTTCAAATTTTCAATATTTTTTTCATAGTATTAATAAAATATTTGGTAAATAAATATATAACATTATTTTGTACTATAACTTTGATATTTAATTACAAGATATTGTAAAAATAAGATAATGGACAATGTAATGAATTAAAGAATATTTGCATGAGAGAAAATAAAGACAATATAACTAATAAAATTATTTCTCTTTTAATTTAATTTTTTGATAATGAATAATTTTTTCAAATAAAAGTATTGTAGACACATAATTCTAAATTAAAGAAATACATATGTATCATTTTTTGTTGTAGCTACTAATTTATTTAATTTAATAAGAGTAAAATAAAGTGAAAAACTTAATTATGTCAAATTTGATTGAGATGAGGTTCGAACCTAAGACCTTTCTTATAGAAATTAATGGGTTAGTTAAAAGTTAACGGAATATTAACAGAGAGAGAATATTTAACGGAAAACTTAACGGAAAATCATAAAAGTAAGGTTAAATTAGGTAATCTCTATGAATAATATTAATCTAATTATCTTAGCCATCTATTTGATTAAATAATTCATCTGAACCATCCATTTGATTACCGCCATTTTTTCTACCCATTTTAGGCCTAACTCTCTTTGGCTCTTATTAGTATAGTATTTTTTGTCACATTTCTTGAAAGTTCATTTCCTTCAAGTATTGTTAGGTAACACAAGATTCTTAAATGTATGAAATTGAATGAAAATGTAATATTTGAACCACGTGTACCATATTTGTTTAATCAGTTTTTTGTAATAACTTTTTGCTCCAAAACGCGAAAATTCAGAAAGCTGCTCAAAGCAGTTTTTTCGATTGGCTTTTAAGAAAATAAATTATATTTTTAAAGATCATTTTGCATGTAATCAGCTATCAACTACCATCTAATTTACCACATATCTTTCTACAACTAGCTAATGTTATCAGATCAACTACGTACTCAAATCTACTAACTCAATCCGCTAACAGCTATTTGTCTAAATTAGATTCATCATAAATAAATTCTAGTTTGGCCTATCCAAGTATCCAACATGGATGAAGAACAAATAAATTGAGACATTCTCAACCAAGTTGGTCGAGGTGGTAACCACAAGGTTATAAGTTTGACTCCCTATGAGAGCAACCTATTGTCATTTTTATACCCAGTACACACCCTCAGATAGCGGCTACGAGTTTTCCTTGTCACTAAAAAAAAAAAAGAAGAAACAAATAGATTAATAAATAAATGAAGTTTAGCGTATGCAGTAACTCGATACATGCATAAAAAGATCTAAGTACCAAACTGTGAAGGCGCACGATGTAGTTATCAGACACAAACGACGAACTAGCTCAGATCGTAGTGTAGAGAAGATTTAAAATGCAAAGATAAAATCATGGGGAAAGTAAAGCATGCACAAGAGCACAGTAAGTTTGATAACCCAGTTCGGTATAACCATTCCTACATCTAGGGGGCACCAGAATATGGTTAGCCCAACTCTTCATTCATTAATCAATTGAACGTTTACCAAACAAATTGATTAAGAGTGAACACTTCAAGCTGCCTCTGCTGATCCTCAGCTTCCGAACTACGTTGAAGTTTCTTGAAGAGCTAGTGCAAGATTTTCCAATCTTCACAAGTCGAGGCTTCACCTCGATTGCTACTCTCCTGAGTTCCTAGCTATTGTGGTTGATGGCCTTTATTCATCCTGCATCAATTAACTTGAGTAGAATTAGATTTTTCAAGTTGCTCGGTTTAATCTCTGGGATAAGTCCTTGAAGGAGTATTGAAATATCCAGAGTAGTTTCTTGGAATTCATCAAATCGATCTGAATGTCCTAGATGAAGAGTATTTATAAGGAATCTTTTCAGATTTTTCTCTAACTGAATAACTATCTTGAACTTCATCTTGAATCTGTCTTCTTATCTGGTTCACGTCTGGTCTTCAACTTTGTCTTCCGAACTAAAACATTTCTATAGTACAAACTTAATCTAATACAGATATAAATTTATATAATAAGATCGTCTGAATTAGATCTTGAACTACTGTATTGTTTCATAAACTAAAACAACTAGGAGGAGTGAAAAAAATATTTTAACTTGTAAGAATACTTTTTCTCAATGATTTATTTTATTATTAACAATAAATGCATTAAAGTCTTACTTTGTACCATACTTTTTTTTTTATATTTTATTTTCTTTGGACATTTGAGTGTAAATAAGACCAATAACAACAATAATATATTAATAATATCATCATCAAATCATAATTACAACTATCATTATTATTATAATTAAATAAAGTATAATGGTGATGATATATAGTCTGCCTTCCACAAGCTAAGTTAAATCCTTTTATAAATAGCAAGTTGTATTAAAGTTATTGTGTATTGAATATGGTACACTAAATCACATTTGAAGCACACAAGCAAAACTAGCATGAAATAATGCATTATATATTATATTATTATATATAATTTGAATATTTGATGGTCCAAAATTCATTTTGTGATCAACTAAAAAGAGAGCCAAGCCATAAGTATCCAAAATAATGTTGGATTGATAATTTTACAACTGTAGCAAAAGGAAATTCAACAAAAAAACAATATTTA